>OY735241.1:5161541-5209041 GCA_963457665.1 Thysanoteuthis rhombus
ACTTACTTATTTAATTTGCCTACTTTAAATCTTAGAAACTTCTTAAATTAGATTTTTAAAAAACCTAAAAAAGGATTACTATTATATTAAACTATACTATTTATTTCAGAGACTTTATCTTTATTTTTAAAGTTGCGAAAGAATGAACGTTAACTACTGAGATTGTAATAAATTCATTGATTTTTTTGAAATTGAATAGATAATGGACCTATAACTGACGTGGACAAAAACTGATGAGGAATTAACGCCCACTGCTAACGGAATTTGAATGGGACACGTAGTTATGGATTTATATTGTATGGAAAAATCAATCCTCTTTTGTTTACCTTTTTAGATTTTAATGAATTAAAGGAGTTCAACCCTTGTACAGCCAAGCTACATTTCTTTTCTACGCATTCAATATTAATGTAGTACCTATACAAGAGAAGGAACTCTCTCTCTCTCTCTCTATCCCCCCTCTCTCAATATATATATATATATATATGTATATATATATGTATATATATATATATATATGTATATATATATATATATATATATATATATATATATATATATATATATATATATATACATATATACATATTAAGACATGAATATATGATCCGACAGAATGATCATGGATTGCGTTGTATTGAAACTCTATTTGAAATGACCTCCCGTCATTACGCAGTGAATGTATAGACCGATAGAGTAGCTGCTTCGACGTAGCATTGCTGTTACCATTGAGTTAAAGAGCCGCCGGTGATGCAAAGACCAAAATAACTGTTCCAAATCGTGCTGTAGCCCCATTTTCTTTGATTGTTTATCCTATTTACGTTGTCTACGCCAAATGATACATTCACTGAGTAATAACGGGAGATCATTTTAAATGAGCATTTCAATATGATAAATGCAATTTATTATCATATATATATCACATATATTTATATGATTAATGATTATCATTTTATACTTATATGTACATTTGAAAAAGTCATTTAATATTTAGTGTAAAAGCTGTAAAACTTACTAAACGATATATATATATACATATACATATATAATAATAATGATGATCAAGTCCTCAACAGACAGCTGTTTCGTTGTATTACAAATCTTCAGTGGGGCTATAGACTGTCCAATATCCTATTTACTTGAACACCATTCCCCATCCACCAGAGTGAACCATTCCGGAGATGGAAGAGCATTGCTATGTATATATATATATATATATATATATATATATATATATATATAAAGTAATAATTAGATAATTGCGTCATCCACAGGCAGCTGTTTCCTTGTATGTGGCTATAGACTATCCATTATCCCTGGTAGGATCGAAACCATCGCTTCAGGTCCAGAGGCTGGCATTTTTCTCTGCCTTACGCAGAACTGGACGGCCAATAAGATTGAATTTAAGTGATATATTTACTTACATCAGAGTGCTCTATTCTTAAGTTGAAAGAGCATTAACCTTACACTTATATATATATATATATATATATATATATATATATATATATATATATATATATATATATGTGTGTGTGTGTGAGGTTAATGCTTGAAGGCATGCTTCTCCCCTTTCATTTAGTCGTATGTTAACAGAACAAGTAGGCAGGTCAATGAACTGGTTCTATAGCGGACAATTTGGGTGTCCCGTTCTGTGATACCAATTTTGGTAAATTCTAGGCATAATTAAAACGGTTTCTTTTATTAGTCTCCACCCCGTGTCACGTTTGAGGTCCGCATTTTTGAGTTAAAAAAAGCAAAAATGGCCATTTAAGGTTTTTATTGATAATGATGCCGATGTTCCCAAATGGCAATATTTTACAAGTATCAGAATCAGGGAACGGCTACTTGCTCTCCTTCCTCCTCCTCCACCTGCAACAATTACCACGGACGTTTGATGTATCGTTAAACTCATGGTTCCTGTTAAAAATACCAGAACTTTCTGTTTGTTGTTTTAGGGGCTCCGTTATAGTGCAATCCCTCAGGATGAAGGGTGCATAATAAACGTTTGGTATCCATCCCTGTAAAGCACACACAGTCAGGAGTCAATGTAAGACAGCCTCTTACACACGAAGCCTTTCTCAAAATGGTCTGGTAAATAACTCAGTAGAAGCAGCCAGTTGACCAACGTCTTTTGGCCACCATACCGTTTTGGGGGTGAACAATTGAAAAATCAATGAATACGTTACCTCTATCGCCTTTGGTTGGGCAGTGATCACAAAAAATCCGAATTTTCGAAAAACAAACAAAGAAGCGTGAACGCTGCAAGACACAAACTAAGTAATCAATTTAGTATAAACTTATATTGTAAATCGAACATCATCCTAAAAACCTATTTAGGGTTGAGGGAATACGAATTTTTTTTACATGGCAATGAATAAATGTTTAAATTTTCATCCATCTAGCTCCATTGCTGCTGCCTGTACGCGAAATATATACATACATAGCCAACCAGACCCATTAAAAGATGGAGAAATCTATCTGGTGATGTTGATTGTTTAGGTTGACAGTTTTAGATGTGTTCTCACATCTTTATTAAAAGCTTTTCAGTCGGTCGGTCGGTCGGTGTATCGATCTGTTGGTCGGTCCCAGTTTAGTTAGCTAACTGGCGTTAATAAATGAATATCTTATCTGATTACTTTTTTTACCCATTGCTAAGTGTGTCATAACAGAACGTCTGAGGTCCGCATTTTTGAGTTAAAAAAAGCAAAAATGGCCATTTAAGGTTGTTATTGATAATGATGCCGATGTTCCCAAAAGGCAATATTTTACAAGTATCAGAATCAGAGAACGACTACTTGCTCTCTTTCCTCCTCCTCCACCTTCTGCAACTATTACCACGGACGTTAGATGTATCGTTTAACTCATGGTTCCTGTTAAAAATACCAGAACTTTCTATTTGTTGTTTTAGGGGCTCCGTTATAGTGCAATCCCTCAGGGTGAAGGGTGCATAATAGGGCCCCAGGTGTTCTTTTGTTGAGGGCTGCTTTCCTTATGACACTCCTGAAATATTCGAATCAAAAATATCTCTGATCAACTGATCTAGAAGCGGGAAGGTTACTCAATGTCACCGAGTGCAAAAGTGTAGTTTTGAAATCGGAAAGAAAATAGATTTGATCAATTGTTCATTTAAAAAATCAGATTTCACTCACACACACACACACATATATATATATATATATATATATATATATATATTGTGTCATCCACAGACAGCTGTTTCGATGTATTACATCTCTTCAGTGTGGCTATAGAGGTTCCATTATCCCATCCAGTACCGCGAGGCAAGACTGAAACCTTCGCTTCAGACCCGGAAGCCTATATACTACCTCTGGGCTACGGGACTGGACGATCAGTAAAGCTGAATTTAAGCGATACATTTATTCACGCAGAAATTCCCCATCCACCAGAGTGCTCTATTCCTGTGGAAGAGCATTGCATAAGCTTACAATATATATAGTTGCACAACGTTGTTCAGGCTGGAGGGTTATTCCTCACACATTCCCTGCCATCTATGGTCTTAATGCCGTGGAAAACTCTTCCAAAGAATCTTTGTTCATGGAACCAAAGCAATCACACATACACACACACACACACACACACACACACACACACACACACACACATATATATATATATCATAATATATATATATATATATATATATTCATATATATATATATCATAATATATATATATATATATCATTATGTATGTATGTATATATATCATTATATATATATATATATATATATATATATATATATATATATATATATATATATGTGTATATATAATGTTATATATATATAATCTCTTGAGCATATTTCATTCAAAGCAACTGATAAATTTTGTCGACTTGACTTTTTATTTAGCTTTTTTCATTTGCAGATCAGGATGGTGGGAAAGGTGTGGGTGGGAGGGGAAGGAGAAACGTTTCTTTCTCATCTGTCCATCTTGTGTCTGGTCTTTTCCTACTGTGTTTACTGCCCCACGGGAACCGTATGGTTAGCCTTTTGCTCTGCCTGTTGTCCTTCCTTATTGCAACGTACGATATCCTTCACCCTGGTCCTTTCTCAGATCCACATTCGTTTTTTTTAATTATCACCAAAGGATTATTCCCAATATTACTCTTTCCATTCTCCTCTGTGCTATTCTGACTTGGTTAACAGAATACACATTCACATAACTTCATACACACACACACACATATATATGTATATATATATATATATATATATGTATGTTTTGGCCTATGTCAACCAAAATATCCGCCTGTCCATCCTTATGAATATATATATATATATATATATATATATATATATATATATATATATATATATATATGTTTCAGCAAATTCATTCTACGCCCCTCTGTATAAAAAACATACAAAAATATATAAGTTTGCATCAATGGTATTTATTATGTATAACTTCGAGAAGAGTCATATTCCTTCCATCTTTGATGTTGACACCATTTTTCAGGCAATATACTGCACGTATGAAATGGTGTTTACTTTCAATTTATGAGCACACCAATATACGATGAGTAAATAATGGATCATAAAAATCTATTTCAGCGTCCGTGTAGAGCTTTCGAAAGTTTATTTCAGCATTTTTTGCAGCTTTCAAAAGTTTATTCCAGTGACCTTGTACAGCTTTGAAATCGACAGAATTTGGATCAAACATGAAAAAACACAGTATCAAAGGAATGTTAAGACAAAAATCCAACAACTTTAACGCCATTTTCTTCAATTATTTACTCTATATTTCATTAATGACATATTCTCCGTGCAATGATAAGAGGTCATTTCAGACAGAGTTTCAAACAAATTCCATGTATATATATATATTTATATTGTATTGACCTCACCACCCCTCCTTCTACACCACCCCAAACATACCAAAAAACCCAACTCCACACCACTACCTCTTACCTTCATACACTCTGCCCTCCCAAAGACCAACTGCTGCTGCTTTACCAAAGTCCTGATACCTGCTGGTCATTCTTCCATTCAGCAGGAGGCCTCTAGTAGCCCTGACTACAAAACTTATCCAAAATGCATAGCCCCTGGCAGTGGACTCTGGTTCCACACGGTACATTTTAATACACACTCACACAGCACACGCCACTGATGATGGGAAGAATCCCGAAACATGTATGGACTATTGACATATAAGGATTAATAAACCTTACCACCAAACACTTCACTCCCGAGTCTGTCTCACTCTCTAAAGTACACATTATATATATATATATATATATATATATATATATATATATATATATATATATATATGTGTGTGTGTGTGTGTGTGTGTGTGTGTGTGTGCGTGTGTGTGTGTATATAGCACCATAATATACAAGTATGTGTAAAACATTAAAAAAAAAAATACTCATAAAATTACATAAATTATATTACCAGACGATAGGATATAATTGACTGAAGTGACGCCAAAATCTATTTGAAAAAGTGTTTTTAATGATTAGAGTTCAAAAATGTTTCTGTATGATGCAACGCAGTTTATAATACATTCTGTAGGACCAGATATATCCATTTCTTACGTACATACTGTTGCATTGAAAGAGACGAATATGACCGAGAATAAACGAGATTTGGGTTGAAAGCATATATATATATATATATAAATGGTTATTCCTTGTCATTGTTGGGTTAGGGTGCTATGGGCGTGAATAAGCTAAATCCGTTGATAATTTTTGCTGAATCTCCCAAATCCCCTCGGTCACCCAAGACTATGAAACTTGTGTCTTCGATAAACAAACCTCTTACCATCCTAGAATTGTAAATATATGAAGAGATAAAAACATGAAGTACCGCACAAGATAGAACAGATATACAGTTAATTAACGAAAACTTTAAATTTCATAAAATTACCACCGGTCGAACTGGGAAAAAAGATCAATGTCTAAAATTCAATTCAGCTCACCTTAAGCCAATGTGATTATAGCATCTACTCTCATTTTCCTGATGCAATTTTTCATGGTTGTCCGGTTTGCAAGCGTTAACAAGTTTTCAATCATGATTATCGCTAGGTTTATATTGTATAGATAAATAATTTTAGTTGTCTATTTTCTACAATCTTTCTTCTTATTTAAAGCAAAAAAAATTATTACGATCAAACTAATAGATTACAAGTCTCTGGAGTTTTTTGCTGCTCGACGCATGTCCTTTTTTTTTCAGAGGTTCGTGATACTTACCCTATTATATATTTTGTTTACAGTGTGCAACGCATTTTCTATGATGTGGTTTTTCGTGGTACGCCACAAAATTTTCCGAAATACTTCTATTGAATATGGCAAGGGATATCTATATGACTCGTTGGATTGCATACAGACACACACATAGGAATATATATATATATATATATATATATATATATATATATATATATATATATATATATATATATATATATATATATATATATATATCTTTGCATATGCTTGATTATGCATGTGACTAGAACTGAAGGAATGAAAATATTTAAAATAATTGAAGTTTTCCAGTCAATAACAAGTCTACTAAATGCGCGAAATGGTCCGAAAAATATTTTATCGAAAAGATTAAATGGAATTGGCTCCTAAACATTATATGAATTGGTAATGAAAACAGTTCTGCGTGAGATATAGTCTCGTTTACATTTTTTGTATAATTTGTATGTATCAAGTTGAAAAAAGGAAAAAAAATTGTTGTATATTAATTAGATTCATTATACTAACATATTTCACCTCTCGGTCTTGTCGGAGTTGATAACTTTCTTAATTATCAACTTGATACATTTTGTCGGATATATCTTATCCAATCTCTTATTTGTTTGGTCTTGTGTTTAACTGTGAGAAGATTCATATTCTCCCCATTTTTGATGCTGACTCAATGTTTCAGTCAGTTCATTTTACTCTGTTCTTTATAAGAAACACATGAGTTTGCATTAATGGTCTTAACTGTACAAAACTTTGAGAATTGTTATAAACATTTGTTGAGACAATCTAATATCCCGTTCATATCTTTGATATTGGCACATCCTTGTGAATTTACATCTTACACTTGAAACAAAGAAAGCCGTAGAATGAATCGATCGAAAAGGTGGGTCAACGTCGAAAAGGTGAGAAGAAGATTAGATTGTCTGAACCAAAGTCTATGATTCGTTCGATGGCGACCAAAATTACTTCGTCAGAGTCTCTGAATAATTTCAAACTTTCGGATGATAAAGTATTGACAAAAAATCTTCGTTATCGAATCGACTATAGTCGTACAAATGGCTCTTCCTACGAACCAACCAAATGGACTACGGGTTCTTCTCTCATTTCTCGTCTGTGTGTGTGTGTGTGTGTGTGTGTGTGTGTGTGTGTGTGTGTGTTTGCATTCCTGGTCAATGGGGAGGGGGCTACAATCTTGAAAGTTTACATGAGTACACCGCCAAGCATTATCTATAAACTGTTTTTGGTTTTCTACAAAAAGTGCTTTTGAGGGACTCTATGGTCATTCTGAACTGACAATAACCAAATCTGGTAATTTTTAGATAATTTTAGATAAAAGATTTATTTTTTTAGATTATTCTCTAAATAATTAGCTCTGCTTCATTTGCAGGCTATGGTAATCCATTTATGCATGGTATAGATATATAGTTTAGGACTGGTGAACTGTAAAGGCAGTCATTGAATGAAATGTTTAACGATGCAATGTAATGATTAATGATTTTTCATCATTTTCAAGTGAATTAATCCTGTTTACATAAAAACCTTATAGTTATCTACAATAGAAGTCGTGACATCGAAGAGAAAGCTAATACGGCGAAATATCTAATCTTTATATCTTTTTAGTTTGCAGGGAATAAAAACTAAGAGATTTTATAAATTACCTAGAATCATCTAGATTTTATTTGTAATCCTCTAAATTTAGAGATAATTATATAGCGAAAAGCCCATCTGAACGCGGAAATAGACTCTGACCCTAACCCTAGACCCCGATAAAATTACTGGGAGCAAAGAAAAGGAGGTTCTGGTCTTGCCAATCGTGTTTGCAACTTCTCGACACTAATTCATCTTTCAAATCTTTTTCCATCGATGCGTTTATTTTTCAAACAATGTGGACTGTTCCCAAAACGAGGGAATTCCACGTCAAGACTAATTTTCAAATCGGTAAACAGCGTTTGTTTGGAATTAAGTGACACGGAGAGAGGAGAGAGAAGTTAAAGAGAGAAAGACAACTTTTTTTTTTCTTAATCAGTCCATAGTGGCAGTGAAGATAAAAAGAGTGGGAAAAGAAAGAAAAATATTTCTTGGATTTTTTACATAAACCTACGTCATAATATTCCTTATTTAGACCAATTCTCGAGATAGAAAAAAATGTACAAGAGAGAGAGAGAGAGAGAGAGAGAGAGAGAGAGAGAGAGAGAGAGAGAGAGAGAGAGAGAGAGAGAGATGGACTATACAGTGATTTTATGCACTTTATGTTAACTCGACACCACTCTTACCATTGAGTTAAACAATCAGCTGGTAAGTCAGAGGCCCAGATAACTGCTTTATGCTTAAATTTGTCTTATTCATTCACTGTCCATATCTGCGCAATGTTCCTCAACGCTGATAATTATATTATAAAGAAATGGATATATAATCCGACAGAATAATCATAAATGTGATAATTTTTTTTCCCCAAATTTGAAAGTTCATTTGGAATGACCCCCCCCCCTCGTTATTACCCGGTGAATGTGTCATCAATATCTCACTCGGTTTAACGTAATCAATGCAGTTTACCAGCGAATAGTTACATTACGTTTTCAGCGGCTTTAACAAGGATTAATGCACTCGCTCAATGTGAACAATCCTGACTGGATGAAAATGTAATATGTATATACTATGATAATATGATTTAATGACAACATTGGGAAGATTATTACACTATCTTTAATACTTTATTACTGGGACGCGTTCCGATGTTTATCATCTCGTTGAAACCGGGATGTGCAGATTTTAAACTGGGCTGTGTTCTGCATTTATCAATTATAAACGAAAGAATAATAAATTTTCCAATATCGTCATTAAGTTGTATCTTGTCGGAAATACTTTTTTCTGTATTACACACACACACACACACACACACACACACACACACACACACACACACACACACACATATATATATATATATATATATATATATATATATATATATATATATATATATATGGGTGCGTGTGTGTATATATATATATATATATATGTGTGTGTGTGTGTGTGTGTGTGTGTGTGTGTTTGTGTGTGTGTACTTCGGCACCAAAGTCTACGCCCATATTTCATATTTACACTTCATCTAATAATAAATGCTTTAAAAAAAGATAAGCCGATAAAAGAACCATTCGGTCACCTTTCCCCCAACGTTCCTGTCATATAAACCACTTCCTCATCCATCTCTGCACTGCTTAACTTTCTTCAATTTCCCCCGCTGAGTTCCTTTACACCGGAAAAACCCCTGTGACGTTGCACCCACGTGACTGCTGTCAGCAGCCAATAAGGCGGAAGCTGCAGGGGATTTATGTCCGCCATTAACCTGAGATTGTGACAAAACAATATACTCTGGTCATAATTCATCGAGGCCAAGAAACTGCTCTGACATATTTCCAGTCAGATACTAACTATTGCAGTTGCTTCTCACGACCTGCCTGTAAACCGAATTAGATTCTTACACGAACATTTTTAGGTCGCTGCCGTTAAACCGTATCATTACCATCATCATCACCACCACCGGCACCATCATCTTCATCTTTATCATCATCATAAGCAGCAGCAACAGCAGCATTCTAGCGTACATCGTTAGATATAGACCTTCCTCCAGGGTTAGTTGGACCTTTCTGTCAAAGGTATTGCCGAGCCAATACTTTCTGAACTTGTCCAGTTCGTCGCGCCATCCTCGATTTTACTGGCCGCAGTTTTGCATATGATTTCTGGGGATCCACGTTGTGAGTCGTGATGACCAATAGTTGTCTGACATGACCAGCCCATTGCCATTTAAGTCCTCTCGTGGATTCTATAATATCCCCACTTTTCGCTCATATACTGCCTTGTTTTGTGATCTCTCCACGTGATGTTCAGCATGATTCTCTACCGTGCACGTTGCATGGTTATCAGTTGAAGGGTCAGTCTTTTGGTTATATTCCATGTTTCAGCTCCGTAAGTGACAATCGGGAGGTTGAATTGGTTATAAACCCTTATTTTGAAAATAAATAATGGGATTTTCTTATTATTAAGGTTGAGCTTGCTCTGCCATTAGCCTGCCATCGTATCTTCGCTTGATTTCTATTTCTTTTGAGGGTTTCATAGAGATTCGTTGTCCTAGGTAGATGTAGGGGTCAACTTTTTTTAAGGTCTGCGTTTTTGATTTGGTTTTTCATGTCTTTGTCCTCAACATGTTTGTTGTACATTATTTACGAATTTCTTTGAAATTGTGGCGTCCAGAAAAGGTTTACTTATTTACTTCTAGGATGTGCCGATGACCGATCGGCCAACAGGGCAGAAAATGTACTGAGCGAGCCGAGTTGAATCTCCAACTGAGACTGGCAGTAACGCCTTGGGAAAGACATGAATTCTGATTCCTCATCCCAGCTATTTTAAAATGAGTGACGCCACTTTGGATGTTTGTCACCGCCGAGTCTAATTTTTACAAATCGCAAAAACATCGAAAAAATCGGCGACGAAGAAAAAAAAAACCTGTGATAGGTGAAGTTCGGACAGAAACTGTTGTTACCGTAGTCAGCGTAAGGGCACTTACGTACTTTCAGCAACTTACCTCCGTCAATGAAGTTAGGAAAAGAAGGTATATGTATTTGATCGTGTCGGTTCATCTGTCCTCACGATATTCCTTGAAGTACTGAATGGATTTCAATTAAATTTTGTAGAAGGGTAGGTAATGGATTGAGAAAAATCCTGGATTTTCATTTGATTGAAACATATTTTCCCTTTTTTTTAACAAAATTTATACATACGCTTATGACTGTCACATGAAATTATGTGTGCATATGTATGTGGGGGTATTGGCTACGGGAGAATTGGTAAAATTTTAAAGCGGATCGTTGTTATAACCCTGTGATACTACGACTGTTCAAGGGAGGTTCATAACTTCATAAATTAATCCTACGAAGTCGTGATTGGGCAATTTAGTGTTTTACAACTCAGCTGGAACTAATAGAGTGAGGATTTGAATGACGCTCTTTGCTTGAAGTTAATGCGATCTGTTTGTGGTTTGTACTGAACTAATTCATGGACAATACAAAAAGTCTTATCTCACCCTTTGAGAAAAGGAACGAATCTTTTTCTTGGAGATAAATCCGTCACGGGTCAAATTGATAGGCAAAATCAGGGTATATTCTCTTAACCTCATGAGCCGGTATCTGGGATTCCAGACCACACAGGTCCGGCCTCCCATGCCGCCTTGTGGCTCATTTGCAGCCAGGTGAGGATCAGCTTCCTTGGAAAGTTGAAATGGTGATACAGATTCGAGAGATTCTAAAGACACTTGAAAGAATCGGGAATAGATTAATTCCTAAGATATGTTTCCATCTGGTCCTTTATCAGTCACAGACCGTCTGGAGGTAAAAACCACACCCATCACGACCGGGCTAGATAATAAGAAAAACGACTTGACAATAAAAAGAGGATCAGTTAAGTCTAAGGATAATTAAGATTAGAAAGATATTGAATTCTCTTTGTTTGAAAGATCAAACAGGAGATAATCCTGCCTATTATTACCGAGTTGGGGGTGGTGGTGAGCCCCTTTTGATTGGCCGGTTATGTGACAAAGAAATGGAAACACCCTTTTTGGTGATGGTATGAGGTCTTCAGCCAACCAAATCGTGTCGCGGGGTGGAGAGTAAAATGTGGCAGTAAACTTGGTAAACTCTGTTGACTTTTGTAGGAGTTGGTTGAATTATTCAGACTGGAGATTAATTATCTACCTCACAACTCCCCCTTTTCAAAACTAACCTTTACATTGGCTCTTACGGTAGTTGAAGGTAGCCCTTTGGGTAGTTCTGGGCAGTTATTGTTCGGAGAAGATTGTAGAGAGTTCTGTCGACCTCGAATATATTCACTGTCTCCCATGCAATGACTCGACTTAGGAGGTTCTGATTTGAACTTGACCATTCCCCTGGTGGCTTCCATGTTTAAGACCAAACGTCCTTCTTTCCATTGTCCATTGATAGAATCATCTGACCAGTCGTGGTATTCAAGTCAACGAGAAGGGCCAACTTGGACCCTGTTATCAATAAACCTTTTTTAGTCCCTGTTTTATCACCGTTATTACATCCATTGGTCCTGTGTTCGTAACCCATACGCCTCTGCAGTGAAGACGTTTCAATCAAAACTTTCAACAGCGGATCTCTGGGGATAAACGACCGAACGGCGTGGGGTTTGTTGGGTTATAATCTTACGTCGTTGCTATAAGTGTAAACCATATAATTTTGCATAAGTACAAGTCTATTCACACGATGCTTCAAAAGTTTTGAGTATATTTCAATGAAATTCCAGGAAAGGGTGGACAATAGGCTCTGTTAGGACTGACTGAATTTTTGAGCGGATTCATCAGCAATTACTTCCCCTACATCGTAGTTATAAGTCAAAACCATATTCTAGCCAAAATTTTATGTTCGTCTCCATAATATTTCCAAAGGTTCGCAATAACTTCCAATGATATTTCGTTACAAGGTAGGCAACAGGTTATGGGGGAAATGGTCAAATTTTGGGGCAGATTCATGAACAATTACTCTCTCTCTGACAGTGGTGTTGGCAGATGTATGAGCTCTCTGAGTGCTTCCTAGTTTACATAAGAGAATGTTCACAATATTTTCTTCCATTAAAAAGTTTATGGTGGGACATTTTCAGGTTTCCAAATGGGGGTGGGGGGTAAAAACGTTCTCCCCAAATATACTGCCGTGTTTTAAAAAGATGACGTCACTCGCAAAAAGTTGTTAGAAACCGTCAACCAAAACTGTCACCCAAACCTCCAAAATAGGTTTCTTCAGTCTTCTAATTGGTCTTGCTGGCTTTGAATATGGCGATTTGGAGTGGATCATTGCACATTTACGTTGTAGTCATGTGTCAAAACCACATGAACATATTTTGTCTCTCAAAATGGGGCTTCAACTTGCAATGTAAGCTCATGCTAAATTGGCCTCTCAGTTTGTTTTCGGCAGCGCTAACGATTGTTTTCTTTTTGAAAATTCAGACTTTGCGATCACTTCCCGACTAAAGGAGAGTAAAGTGACGTGTTCATTAATCATCCCTTCATCCATTTTTTTAATTGATCACCACCAATACAGTATGCTGCCAAAAGACGTTGGTCACATGACGGTTTCTATGAGGGGATAGACCAGACCTGTTTCTTTTCTTATCATTTAGTTGTCCTTCGTCGAATTATAGCAAAACCTGAAGACAACGCTAAAAGCATGAATTAAATGACAATTTCAAAGAGTATTGGACAGTAACGTTCTTTAAGAAATATGCTTTTGTTCCCAACGAAGCCGAGGGCAAATGAGGCACAAGGTGTTATGCATGAAATATGCCACTTTGAACGTTTCAATCAAAAGTATGGGCAAGATTAGAAACCAAGACTTTTCTCTGTAGCCACATAAACTAGACTAGACTGAAGTATAATACTAAAGGAAGAAAGGTGAGAGATAATCTTAAATCCTTTAGAGAACAAAGGATAATCCTAATTCCTCTCAAGAAAATGGGATAATCCCCTATCATTCAAAGAACAAGAGATGATCCTAAATCCTCTAGAGAACAAGGAATAATCTTCGATCAATTAATTAAAACAAAGAATAATCTTAAATCCTTTAGAAAACAAGGAATAATCTTAGATCAATTAGATAAAACAAAGAAAAATCTTAAATCCTTCAGAGTGCAAGGGATAATCCTAAATCTTTCAAAGAACAAGAAATAATCCAAAACTCGTTTCGAGATACCGGATCGGCATTCCAAGTAGTTTTCTGTGTGTTTGGTAATTATCGCCTGACAAATACAACAAGCATGTTTGTAATAGATGCTCCACGAAATACATATTCCCGAATTCCAGTCTGAAAATGAGTAATCAGATGATTCTTTCGAATGGTGTAACAGCAACACATGGCTCCAGAGAAGTGATAAATATCTCCAAGGTTTTTGAAAGAGCGACTGTGTGTAAACATTCCGGCTTCTACAGAGGTTGTGAAACAGGAGAAAAAAATAACACATCTGTTTAGTTGCAAATACAAAATGTCACGTGACCGACGTTTTTTGTTTTTTTTTGCAACACGCTGTTTTAGGGGTGATCAATTAAAAATCAGGAAAAAAAGAGGGGGGACCGTCAATGAATTATTTATTCCTCTTGTCTTCTGTTGGGCAATGATCATTAAAAATGTCCGATCAAAAAACAAAAAACAAAGTGCGTCAATGCTGTCGGACGCTAACTAAGGGTCTATTTAACATATACTTACATTGCAAATTGGACACCCTACAACTAATAACCGACTTAGGGAGCAATTTTTGAAAAAAAACAAAAAAACAAAACAAACAAAATAAAAGTTTCTATAGACATTTTCAGTTCTCTAGCTCCCTACATATGATACTGCGTGATACATATGTAAACTGCCAGCCAGCCAGCCAGACCAACTAAAAAACTGAAGAAACTTATATTACGTGCTATGGTGACAGTTTTAGTTCATAGTTACTAATTGAAAAGTCATGCATTATCCACAAGACTCAAGATAATGCACTTGTTGGCACTGTGTACGTCATAAGAAGATTCTCTTTTTACTTCAGAAATTAAATTTAAATCACAAAATTCAGTTCAAGGTCCCTGGCATATACGAGCACTTCCTGCAAGGAGATTATTACAGCTGTGCCTTCATATAAAGTTTATATTATATATATATATATATATATATATATATATATATATATATATATATATATATATATATATACTACAAATGGGGTTTGGAATATAGCATGATATAATATGATGTGATATAAAGCAATGTCTGATATATGATGGATTTATTTCGTAAAGTGCTCGATACATTCAACTTTAAACTCCAACAGTTAAGTTGGTTCAAAGTAGAGCAGGAAATGAATATATATATATATATATATATATATATATATATATATATATATATATATATATATATATATATGTATATATGTGTGTGTGTGTGTGTGTGTGTGTGCGTGTGTGTGCGTGTGTGTATATATATTTATATATATATATATATGTGTGTGTGTGTGTGTCTGCATGTGCGCGTGTGAGTGTGTATAAACATATATATGATTCAGGGCTCGGAGGTGACTCCAAGTTACATGCTAGTGGATGCAATCGTCAGATAGTCTGACGATTGCATCCACTGGCATGAAACTCCCAGTCACTGCGAAGCAATAAAGTTTCTATGTATACCTATTTACATATGCTCTATCCCCGATTTTGAGAACTCTTCATTCATATATATATATATATATATATATATATATATATATATATATATCAAAGTACAAATCAGTAATTCAATATCCGATGTGTGATTGGTTCTTTTCATAAAGTGCTCCATACACTCAGCACTTAGCTACAGAAGAACTTCAAATAAGGTGAAATAATGGTTCTACTACACAAACACCTTTATCTTTCTATCCTTTTGGGCTCTTTCGGGCGAATCATTTCATTCGGATCCCTATTTAGAACGTTATTGAAGGGTCCATTGGAGGGTTCTTTTGGAGAAGTCTATCTGAAATTCCGCCTTAATCTATTCAAATTTCTTTTCCCTTTTTTTTCTTTTCATCTCGTTTACTTGTTGATCTCTCATACAAAACAAACAAACAACACAGAAATATTCCCATTTCTTTCATCAACTTCTGACTTGTAAACAGCAAAATTTTCTCGGTACCGTTGTAAGCTTTTCTGTAGAAAAGATGGCTGGCACCCGTCGAAATGCATCAATGCCAACGTGATAATAAAAGTTTTCGAGATGTAGCAGCTGCTTTTTCTCTTCACTTTCCAGTTGTCACTTTTATCAACATTCTGTCGGATCACTTCACATTCACGATGCAAAGATATATATGTATATATATATATATATATATATAAATAAAATGAGAGCAAAAAGTATCCGATAGATTGAAATAAGTTTATTTTGACATACTTGAAATTTGGACCAAAGATTTCTGATTTTTGTTCATCATTTTCCAGTGTTCATTCTTGTTTCAACATAATCTTATTTTTTATTTTTCGAATGAAAACACACACACACACACACACACACAAACGCAGGCACACACACACACACATATATATATATATACATATATTTTCTAGCTGGGATTACAAGCGTTTTTCGGGGATCAAGTAACTTTTTGTGCACCCTGGTCCGGTCCACGCACACTCCCGCTCACTCCCGCCCACAGTTGAGCATTTTTCTTTAGGTTTGTTTTCCCTGTCAACGCCAAGTATCCCTGCAAGTACTTTTATATAGATACTTGCTGTCGGTGTGCAGCAGGAATTCTGCCGTTACCAGGGAAAGAAATAACTACTCCTTTGACAATACAGGAATAAAAATGTTCTTTAATACACGTCTTCTTACAAAACCCAGTCATAGGAGCAGGTGTGTCTAGAGCCTCGAAATGGATTGAGTGTGTCAAGTGTATAAACTGGCCGGTTGTGCGATCGAATCTTGGAATGGGTATCAAACACCCTCTGGCAGACTTACGTAGGCTCTCACGCACCCTCTGACAGGTCAATGTTTTCTGCGCAGCTTTTCCGGTGACCATTATTAAAATGTTCGGAAGCGGAAGTTTCAGTTTAAGATTCCGATAACATGAAATTTATCTAAAAAATCTTCCCATCTGAAATGATATTTGGCGATCGTTCGTTTTGGTGAAGGCAAAAATTTCAACCATTGTCGTAATCGACTACGGGTGCCAAAAAGGGACAAAAATAAAGGAACTGGAAAATGAGTGATTGTATCAAATAACTCCCTCGATAGTAAAACGGTACAGAACTTTAGTGACTGTTTCTAACATCAAGTGAGCGAGTGTGTCGGAAAATCCACTGAAGGAAGACAGAAGTTGATACACATTTTGTATAGTTATTGCTTTGAATATTACGCGGAATAACAATACTACTTGCCCTTTTTCTGCATCCGTAATCGATTGAGACAGTGGTTAAATGTTTTATGTTCACCAAACAGAGGATTGTCCGATATCTGTAAACAATAAAGGTGGAAACTGAAAGTCAAGGAAGTAACCGAATACTTCGAAGATGTATTTCCGTATGAAGGATAGAAAGTAACGGTACAGTTTTGCATTGCAGTAAATACAACCTCGTTCTTAAAGCTTGAAAAATAATTCCTCAAAATACTTAATCTGATCTTCATTCCTCAAGAATTTTTTTAATTTTTGAGTGAAATCAACGTCTGCAAAGGTTTCTAGTGGGACTAATTTTCTGAAAATTAGACGGTATCTGATGATGTACCAATGCAGATTTTCAAGGTTATAGCCCCGAAAATGTGTCCTGGAGCACCTGGAGACGCACACACAGACGGACAAAGTGAGAATTATCAGTGGCTCACTACGCTGATTGGTCGGGCGGGCGACCAGCTGATCTTCCGTGGAACTCTCCAATGATAAGAACAGAAAAAATGCAACTCTTTTGTTAATTCAATCAAAGAAAAATATCTAGACACCCACAACTTTGGCTCCACCTTATTGCTGTAGTATGACACCAGGCGTAATAATCACGCAAGCCATGACCTTCAATTAAAAGAAAGTCGGTCAGCAGCAAAATTTTTATTCCCAACACAATTAGCTTAATCAACCAGACATTTCATTTTATAGTAACAGTTCCATTTATATAAAAGTGGTAAAGTCTACTCATTTACATAAATTTAATATGTAACACTTATTAAGCATTTTGAAAGGAATGTTTTCTTTTAATTATCTCTATACATTTAAATATATTAGCGTACTTAACATCGTTTTTGACTGTTTCAAAGTCACTGCACTTAAAATAATGGGAGATCAGTTTTCAAAGCAGGGAAAGCTGAAGCCGTAGGCCGATGTATGCAGAAGTTGCACCTTGGTCCAAAAGTCTCCAGTACCAAATTCCTTCTCAATCAGACAATTTATAAAGCAACCACGTTGGAAGAAACTGCAAGTGGTGCAGACCCACTTGCCAGATGGGTTCTGTGGGTAGGTCTTCTTTTAATTCTGATCAAAAAATTACCAGGCGTTTCAATAACACCATAAAATTACCAGGGGTTTCAATAACACCATAAAATTATCAGGGCTTTCAATAACACCATAAAATTATCAGGGCTTTCAATAACACCATAGAATTACCAGGGGTTTCAACAGCATCATAAAATAACCAGGGCTTTCAATAACACCATAAAATTACCAGGGCTTTCAATAACACCATAAAATTACCAGGGGTTTCAATAATACCATAGAATTACCAGGGGTTTCAACAGCACCATAAAATTACTAGGGCTTTCAATAACACCATAAAATTACCAGGCCTTTCAATAACACCATAAAATTACCAGGGGTTTCAATAATACCATAAAATTACCAGGTGTTTCAATAACACCATAAAATTACCAGGCGTTTCAATAACACCGTAAATTACCCGGAGTTTCAATAGTATTGTAAAATCATAAGGCGTTTCCAAACCTTGGCAGGATACTGTATGATATCATTGTTATTATCTGACAAAATTTAAGTCCTCGCATTATAATTGTATTCAACAAATAAGAAGTATTAAAAAAAAAAATTTTTAGTATGAATGTATTTATCAAAAATCTAATAAACCCTTCTAGCATAGATTTTGAATAATTTGTAAGACTGGTCTGTTTATGTCAGTCTGTAAGAGATCCACCTGCCGATCACTTGGTCCTGAAGGGCAGAGAATGTTTTTATATTTTATATTTTATACATCAGTTTGATTCAACGAAACGGGACTTGTCCATGTTCTTGTTACGATAGAAACGCAAAGTCAGCCCCGGAATTGGACTGGCGTTCGTCAAAAATGCTTCCCAGGGAATAATGAGTCAACATGAGCTTGTAAGGAAATTTACAACTTCCGCTTAAGTGTATTCATTTGAATTTTAAAAATCTAACCGTGAATAAGTGTGTACTAAGTTGAATTTATTATCACAGGATGCAAAATAAAATATTCAAAATCCCTTGAAATCCATCCGTGGGAAAAAAAACAAAAAAAATGCAGCAGTTTTTTCGAAGGTAGCTTTTTGCTCAAAATTGAGTAACAAGCTCTAGAATATCTGTTGATGTGAAATCGAGTTGAAATCATTTCTTATGAAATTTTAGTTTTGTAAGTTACTCTTCACTACCGAATGAGCCACAGGTTGGACAATTTTCAGAAATCTGATATTGGTGTGTTGATTTATCATCATCAGTCTCTTATGGTTCATCGTTGGACATAGACCTTTCCCAGGATCCGCCACAACACTCTATCGTGGGCGTCGCAGAACCAGTACTTTCTGAACATGTTCATTTGGTTACACCATCTGAGATTTTGCCGACCACCATCTTGTATTCTACCAGCCTGGGTTACGCATGTGATCTCTGGGGATCCATGTTGTGAGTCATGTTGTCTGACATTCTTGCAACATGGTCAGCCCATTGCCATTTAAGTTTGCTTGCAGATTTCATGATGTCTCGGACTCCTGTTTTCTCCCTGATATACTATGCTGTCTTGTGATCTCTCCATGTAAGGTTGAGCATGATTTTCTCATGTGCACGTTGCGTGCTTCTCAGTCTGCAGGTCTGTCTCTTGGTTAAGATTCAATATTTCAGCTCCGTAGGTGACTATCGGGAAGATGCATTGGTTGTATACTTTCCTTCTTAGGATTGGTGGGATTTTCTTTTGAAGGTTGATAGTGCAATATAGATCAAGCTAACAATTGTATGATCGGAGCCCGTGCTGTAAACTTTTCGTACCAACATCATGACTTTCGGTGTCTATTCGAACAAAAAAGGGTGGATACTTTTCTAATTGAATCTGCGCAGTAAAACATTGCATTTCACCCCAATTTACACGAAAGAACGAGGAGAAACAGGAATTCAATCTGAGAAATTAGAGTTCTACAAAAATTCGACCGAAGTAACAAGATCCGGACAGCAGAATAAGAATAAATGCCTTTCATGAATGACGTATGGTGTTATAGAATAAAACGGGAACCTACTTTTCATTATTTATCATTGGGTGTGTATACGTAGATAAAGACGAAGTGGCGGGCCTATACTTGGTGTCACCTGGGGCGGTAATTCATGGTGACACCCCGCTTTCTTCCAGAACTTGATCTCTTCCCTGGATATCTAGAATTTTGGTGATCTTTTTGTACGGAGATTTTACTAAGACTCTCCCATATCATTGAATGCATTGACATAGGCCTCCATTTACTAACAATTCTATTCATCTTTAGCTTTCAGTTGTCCAGTTCTTGGTGAAATGATTTGAAGAAAATACGTATGGGCGCCTTGAAAATGTTCTTATTCGATATCTTTCAAAATAAGTATACAGTAAAACTAGTCAGCATCCTGAGAGCGCAAACCTCTGCCAACGTCATTTATAGGGGGAGAAGTTGTACATGGATCCGCCCCAAAATTGAAACACTTCTTCCGTTGCCGATTACCTACATTCTTACAAAATGTCATTAAAATTCTTCAAGGACTTTCGGAGATAGTTGTGTATACAGACGGATGTTTCATAAGAAAAGAGAATTACCAAGAAACTATATGAAAAGTTTTTAGGCAGTCATTTTGTCTCCCCCTTGTTCCAACACTATATATATATATATATATATATATATATATATATACACACATTATACTTCAAATTTGAAAGGCAAAATTGAGATAAAAATTGGACCTTGTTTAAGAATGTATTCGATAATATTTACGTTTTCTTTGTTTCCCATTTCAAGAAAATTGGATATAATGCGTTTTGTCACGGAGCTTATATATATATATATATATATATATATATATATATATATATATATATATATATATGGAAGCGCTCAGAGCGCTCAGAGAACAATACCACGAACTTTGGACAGTTTCTTCATTTTAGGGACTCAGCTATAAAACTATATATATATATATATATATATATATATATATATATATTGAGCACGACGGGTAATTTTAGTTTTTTCAAATTTTTAAATCATTTTTTTGTTTTTGAATGAACAGTTTTGTTCATAATGTATTTTCAATTAATACGAATACAAAAAGAACAAAATAGAAAACAGATTTTATTCGTTGTTGATAATATCTAATCACAATGCTCAATATTTAACTCAGTAAATAGAGCTATCAGTACATAAAAAATGAGAAATTACAGGGTATATGTTAACATTTTGTGCGTAGCCCATTCATCAGAGACCAGCAATATGTTTTGTTCTTGTATATATATATGTGCGCGCGTGTGTGTGTGTGTGTATATATATATATATATATATATACATATATATATATCACCTTGTAATTTCTCTTCTTTTATGTACTAATAGCTGAGTTAAATATTGATAATATATATATATATATATATATATATATATATATATATATATATATACATATATATATATATATATATATATATATATATATATATATATATATATATATATATATATATATATATTATATATATATATATTACTTGCTCCTCTATTCAGGGTTGAGCACTCTTTTAAGTGAGGTGATTCGTTCATTGTAAGCTTATGCAATGCTCTGCCATACGAATAGAGCACTTAGGTGGATGGGGAATTTAAGCTAAATAAAAAATATCGCTCAAATTCGGCCTTACTGACCGTCCTGTTCCATGGCTCAGCGGTGGGATACCGGCCTCGGGGTCTGAAGCAAATGTTTCGATCTTACCTCGTGGTACTGGTTGGGACAATGGATAGTCTATAGGCACACTGTAGAGTTGTAATACGACAAAACAGCTGTCTGTGGATGACACAATATATATATATATATATATATATATATATATATATATATATATATATATATATATATATATATATATATACTATTTGTGGATGACAATATTATAATTGATTAATTATTAATACTCCCACTTTAGGGTCGAGCACTTTGAGGTAGGGCACCCACCTGCATGAAGGGATTATTGAGCACTTTGGTACTTATCGCTTAATTCATAGGTCAGAGGTAGAATACCGGACTCCGAGTCTAGAGCGAAGGTTTCAATTCTGCCTAGCGACACAAGGGTGGATATCGAGTTTATATTCACATTGAAGAGTTGTAATACACCGAAACAGCTGTCTGTGGATGACACAATAATATATATATATATATTGCGGGGATCGTCAGCTTTTTTGCCATATAAACATTTCAGGGACTTGAAAAAAAGACATTTCAACTGCAGTGGTGATCAAACGTCTCCTCTTAGGCTTTGATTTGAATGTTCAGCTTGCTATAACCTTTTTTTTGTCTGTTTCATAAGACATACAGCTTGCTATTATATATAGGGCAGTATCGTAATGTGTTGTATACGAACGTTAATTTATACCACGCGAAAGAGCACTTTTTGAAACAAAGGGCTCACGAGTAGGCTGCCCCCAAGTGTATAAATTTGACAATGATGGTAGGACGTTGCACACATAATATTCAGTTTATACACACACTCTACAATGAAAGAAATTGCTCGCACCGAGGTGATATACATTTACGCAACAGGTGTAAAAGGCAGAACCAATGCGAGCTAGAATTGTTTCTGTGTGACAGTGACGGGCCGATCGGCGAAGGCATATTGTACCAGGGCATAAAAAATTGTGTATTGAAGTTTTGACTGCGCATATGAAAACCGGAAATACGAAATCTTCTCCCGGCAGTTCGGGTCAAGAGATCATCTATTGTTCTCAGGCACCTGCGGGCCAGGCAAATTGGTGAGAACCGACCTCAAATGCGGGCGTCTTGGGTTTTGTTATAAATGAATGCTTCAATTTGGATGCTATTCTGTTGGAGACAAGCGTCCAGGCCGATCTCATAAAAACTAAAGTACCACGCCAGCCAAAAACACAGTTTTCAAATCTCTTTCTGCTGGTTCAACCCTGATGAAGTTCAGATTTATAAATACATTATAGAACACCTTTTGACCAGAAAAGATATTTATACAAAAGACATTTGACACTAAGTCAAGTGAACATTTCACCAGAATTCACATATGCACTTATGTTATAAATCAAGTGAACATTTTACCAGATTTCATACACACGAACCGATGTTATAAACCAAGCGAACACTTTACCAGACTCCACAAACATTCCCGTTATAAATCAAGTGAAAATTTTGTCCTCTGGAGAGTTGAATATTCGAAATTATGTCATAACACGAACTGTTATCCTTTATTTCTGAACTGTTAAGTTATTCGAAATTACCTTTAACATTAACTCGTTGTATATTTCATATTTATTAGTGTGATTTGTATTCGTCATTTTCAGTTTTATATGATTACGACAACGGTTATGATTGACTGCAATTATTGCGACAGGAACGAAAGAAGTGGTCTATGTGAGGGAAAAAAAGTGCAACTTTGAGAACTTATTCAATGGTCTTCCATCATTTCTCTTCAGTCGTTCGGGTGTCAAAACAGAGGGATCAGTGAGTAAAACAACGGCTGTAATTCGTCATGTTCGTGCCACTCCTGTTGAGTGTTTACACGCGTGGATATTTAATCACCATACCATCTTCAAGAATATTAGTGAATCAGAAAAAAAAATCTTCGAGTCGATTTTTCTACCAACATATTTCACTACTTGAAGTCAATTCATTGGTCTTTCACACTGACAAGAACCAAATCCACCTCTTCCTGTTTCCTAACCCCATAAAAATACCGGTAGGTCTCGTCGAAAACTTCATTATATATATATATATATATATATATATATATATATATATATATATATATATATATATATATATATATATATATATATATATAATGTGTACTTTAGAGAGTGAGACAAACTCGGGGGTGAAGTATTTGGTGGTAAGGTTTATTAATCCTTATATGTCAATAGTCCATACATGTTTCGGGATTCTTCCCCTCATCAGTGGTGTGTGCTGTGTGAGTGTGTATTAAAATGTACCATGTGGAACCAGAGTCCACTGCCATATATATATGCAATGATCTTCCAAATAGGAATAGAGCACTCTGATGGATGAGGAATATATGCGTGAATAAATATATCGCTTAAATTAGACCTTACTGAACATTGAAGCAGAGGTAGGATACCAGCCTCTGGGTCTGGATGGGATAATGGATAGTCTATAGTCACACTGAAGAGCAGTAATACAACGAAACAGCGGTCTGTGGATATAATATATATATATATATATATATATATATATATATATATATATATACAATCATAAGTGTGTTACATTACTTTGAAATTCTATTTGAAATGACGCCCATTAATACATGGTGAATGTATCATTTGTCCTAGACAGCCAAGCTGCAGCAGGTTTTAAGTTGGTCTGGCTAGCTGGCTGGATGTCTGTCCGGTCAACTATGTATGTATCATGCGCACAGGTCTCACCAATGGATCTACTGGGCTGAAATTTCAAAAATGTACTCCTTATTAACAACGTTTCGTTAGGATTTTTTCCCAAATATCCCATTTCAATAAATCTTTAGTGGGGGTTCAATTAGACATGTAAGTTCATGCTAAAGTGACCCCTTAGTTTTTGTCTGTACCAAGTGATCACTTTCCAACAAAACGGCGTGTGAAGTAATCAATTAATTGCTCACCATTTTTTTCCAATATTTTAATCGATAACCCCAAACACAGCATGTTGACAACAGACCAAAGCCACGCGATGGTTTCTATCGAGTAATTAACAAGGAGTATGCAGCGCTTTCTGATGTTTATATTTGAGACCTGGTAGTCTTATTATAGGGAGTATAATAAGACTACCAGGATGACAAGCCTTTGGCAGAGCTAGCCCAACCTTCAAAAATAATATGATCCCATTAATCCTAAAGAGAAGGGTGTATAACCAATGCATCCTCCCAATAGTCACTTATGGAGCTGAAACATGGAACCTAACCAAGAGACAGACCTGTAAACTGAGAACCATGCAACGTGCACATGAAAGAATAAAGCTGGGCCTCACATGGAGAGACCACAAGACAGCACAGTACATCTGGGAAAAGACAAGAGTTAGAGACATCATAGAATCCATAAAAAAATCTCAAATGGTGGTTGGCTGGCCATGTTGCAAGAATGGCAGACAATCGATGGACATCACGACTCACAACATGGATTCCCCGAGACCACATGCGCAACCGAGGCCGGCAAAATGTTTGATGGAGAGACGAGCTAGACAAGTTCAGGAAGTACTGGCTCCGTGAAGCCCATGATAGAGAAGTGTGGCAAATCCTGGGGAAGGTCTATGTCCAACGACGGACGTTAAAAGACTGATGATGACGATGATGATGATGAGTCTTGTTATAACGTTATCTGATCTATCCTTATTATTTGAGTTTTTAACACAATATATTTGTCATCAATTTTGATTAGTTTACACCTTCAGCTTTTATAATCACAGTAGCCCCACTAATGATCCACCCAACCAACCAGCCAAGTGGGCTACAGATTCTTCTCTCTTTGCTCGTCTGTGTGTTCGATCACTCATGGTCACATTTTGGGGCTTCAACTTAAAAATGTGTATGAATATATCATTCGAAAAAATACGGTGTTTTTTGGGGGGTCTCTATGGTCAATTTGGACCAACAATACTCAAATCTTGAACTGATATTTTTTTTAGGTAATTTGAGATAAAAGATGGATTGATGTTTTGATAATTAGCTTTGGTACACGCGCAGGCTACAATGATTCATTAATGCGAGGAACGGTTATTATTTTGACTTGTTTTTACCCTCGTCTCTGTTTTGAATTGCTTTTTGCGCTCCCGATCACACAGTTTACTTGTTGCCGTAGAGTGACGGTTCGAGTCAAAGTTGTGATAAAAAGCGACTAAAAATTAAAAAGAAGGTAAAAACTGGTCAAAATTGATAATGAACAAGAATCATGCCCAAGGATGCGTCCACCGTTCATGGTAGAGGAAGAGGGAGGGGAGAGGAAGAGGAAGTTGTCTTTCTTTGAGTCGACTGATTATTGTACTTGTAAAATATTACGATATGGAAATATTCCGAATGCATTAACTTCAATGAAAATCATGAATAGCCATTCTCGATGTTTTCTGGTCATTTTCGGCTCTTCAAAGATACAATCATAACGAAAATACCATTCTATTATGATACCAGAGCTGTTGATTTTTTTGATGATGTCACACCCCTATTGACACCACGTCTCTTCCTTCTTCCCCTTTACCGTCGTTTGACATAACTGGGACCGACCGACCGAGCGAGAAGCATCTTATTGAGATTTGCCGACAAATCTAATGTCAGTAATAATGAGAAATAATTAATGAGACTGACCGAATACAGGAAAATATCTGTTATTATGGCTCAGAAGCCGAATTTCTGATTTATACAAAATCATTTTTTGAAACTCCGATAAAACAAGGATTGTAACACGGCTCGGAACTGATTATTCTGACGACCGAGTCGATTGAGTCCCGGTTATTTGCACCCCTGGACATTTGCTCCCGGTATTTTTGGCGTCCCGGTCATTTGCGCCCGACGCAAATTTTTGATCATCGCTTTAATAGAATAAACTTTTGATCAAATCAAAAGTAGGTATTCTTTTTTTTTTGTAAAATGAAAAAGTAAATACAATTCCTGTGGAAAAAAATAAATAGATACGTAGTTTTATGTCGATTTTTTTTTTACCAAAAATAAATGAATGCGTGGTTTTAATTTGATATAGATAATTTCTATGCTTGAAGAATACCTGAAACAGTCTTTTCTTATAAGCAGAACGAAGTCAAATGACCTAGCACTGTTCATGATCAGTATGGATTACTGCCCTTGGGTAGGGCATGGATCTCCTGCCTCCAACCATGAGTAAGATCGCAGGGCTGATTGGATTCTCTAGCCTTGGGAAGGCAACCAGTCTAAGAGAAGGACAAGTCTGATTCCAGAAACCAGGGAGTAGACCCCCTCCCCTGAGGTTGTTTGACGTCTGACACCCAAGACGTATCGTTCTCTGTTTTCCTCTGGGCTACATCAGTGAGGCTGAGAAATGGCTTCTGGCGACTGGCCACCCCAGGTTCTCCATATACTTACACGCATGCGCCCCGGAGAGGATGTTTTATCGTCTGTAAAGGCTGGACCGAGACTATTCAACTTGATAGTGAGTTCTTCGAGGAAATATATTTCCAAAGCAGAAATAATGATTCGAGCAATGAAAACATTTCATGAAAATCAAAATTAAATGAAATTTTATTAAACAGAATCTATAAGATCCGTAAAAGACAAATAAAATCTGTTAAGATTCGTTTTTTTATACCAAATAGTTGAAAAAGTATGAAAAAATCACGAAATTACACAGGACACCGGCAGTACACAATAGAGAGAGAGAGAGAGAGAGAGAGAGAGAGAGAAAGAGAGAGAGAGAGAGAGAGAGAGAGAGAGAGAGAGAGAGAGAGAGAGAGAGAGTGGGAGAGAGAGGGAGAGAGAGAGAAAGAGAGAGAGTGGGAGAGAGAGGGAGAGAGAGAGAATGAGAGAGAGAGAGAGCGGGAGAGAGAGAGGGAGGGAGAGAGAGGGAGAGAGAGAGTGGGAGAGAGAGTGGGAGAGAGAGAATGGGAGAGAGGGAGAGGGAGAGAGAGAGAAAGAGAGAGAGAGAGGGGGGGAGGCACTTAGTTGTTTAATAAGGCCGTTAACTCCAAGATTTTATTAAAAATTCAAAACATGAAATTCTTAAAAATGTTATATATTTTCAGTGGTTTGGCTCTCAAGAACCTTTGTAATAATTTTCATTCTAATTGTTTCAGCAGTTCCAAAGTTCAGAATTTTTTGCATATTGACATACGGTTATTTATATATATAAAACAATCGGATCAACCGTAACTTACCATTTTTTTTAAAATGCCAAATTTCAACAAAATCAGTTGATTTGAGAAAAATCCTCGAATTGTAAGCAAAAGAAACATTTTTGCTTATAAAAAGTAAACATACAATCGGATCGGCCATAAATCACCAAACCCCGGACAGAATCTCCCCACAAACCGAGATACAAAATTTCATTGAAATATGACAAGGAATAACGAAGTTATCCGATTGAAAAATGACCAACACGATTACGACAACGACTACAGACATCCATAGTGAATTTTTTCCCTGAAATAAAAATGGCTGGTTTTGTCTTACCAGTTAAAAAATCGTATAAATATAAATAAAGTGCGATATCAAAAACCTTTTAACCAAGTTTTAAAAAATGTTGGTGCACAATATAATTATAATGGAAGAACATAGGTGCTAAAACTGTTTTCTTTGGAAATCACAATACTTTAAAAGATCGATGGTAGTCAAAGTATAATTAACTACAGGATCTTGGGAATTGCTGGCAACATAAGTCATTTTATGATCACCATGTGACAGAAATAAGCATATTGCTGACTCTTTAAAAATAGTTTATAAAATGTATTTTCAAAGGAGTATTATTGAGCAAACACATTCATTTAAGCATTGTGCCAAAAAGGCTTCAACTGTCCACAATTAAGATATATATATATATATATATATATATATATATATATATATATATATATATATATATATATATATATATAATGTGCGTGTGTGCGCGTGTTTTTATTAGAAATATTACTATGTAAAGAAATCTGCTTGGATTTGAATAACATGTATTGATATATATGTGAAAAGAGAAATTAAGAAATGAATCTACTCACGTAGAGAGATAGATAAATGGTTAGACGATCCGATTGAAAAACCGATTGATAAAAGGTAAAATCTTGGTACACACATCAGGAGATCACTGTACATTGATAGCTTCTGATGATATGAATTAAATCTCTTCATCTGCTGGAAAGAGATTGTACTAGATCATAACCGGTGTGTGGAGAGAATTTGAACGGTTCACGAGCAAAGATTTGGATATGGAATCACCATTGTCCCACAAATGGCCCACCCGATCAACCAGCCAAGTGGGTTACATTTTCTCCTCTCTGTGCTTGTCTGTATGTCTGTGTGAGTATGCAGACGTTTCTGTCCACATTTGGGGGGCTACAACCTTAAAAAAATTTGATCAGTACACCACTAGGCACCATCTGAAAATATCTGTGTTTTCAAAAGAGTGCTTTTTTGTGTTTATGTGGTCATTTTGGATCCGTAATGCCCTAATCATGTGCTGGTATTTTTTTTAGATAATTTCAGATAGAATATCTACTTCTTTAGATAATTTTTGATAAAATATCTTCTCATTTTGGATAATTTCAGATAAAATATCCACCTCTTTAGATAATTTTAGATAGAATATCTACTCATTTTAGATAATTTTAGATAGAACATCCACTCCTTTAAATAATTTTTGATAAAATATCTACTCCTTCAGATAATTTTAGATAGAATATCTATTCCTTTAGATAATTTTTGATAATTTTTCTACCTAATTATTTCTGGTACACGCATGTCCTCCGGAGATTCAATTAAGCGAGGATATATCATATTCCCCGAATGATCTCGTGTAAAAGTCGCCCCTCTATTTTTTTGCAAAAAAAAACGATTGGATTTTTTCTATGTATCTCATGCAGAAGTCAACACTAATTCTTTCTAAACAACATATCAACATTTGTGAATGAAAGCATTATCCCAAACGTAAATGTTACGATTAGGGAAATGATTTTTCTATGCTATAATGTTCTGATATAAGCATCATATATCCTGCAAAATACTTCTCCGAGGAATCATAGAGAAAGCTACGTTGCTATTTCAAATACCGGTAGTTACATTCAATATTGACCTGCTTTGTTTAGATAGACCATTGTTCCTGAATCCAGTGGTGATGTGTATTTTTTAAGAAACGTCTTAATTCTACTTAGTCTGCTTGTCGGTTGTATAAACAGTCACGTGTAGCAACGTGTAGCTGGAATTTATAAAGATTATATTACTGGGTCAGTATATCACACCACCATTTCTTATATAAGCTAGGTCGACATGTATCCAATGTTAGTGAAGGGTGAAGAGTAAAAGAGTAAGTGTATATATTCAAAAGAGCCACGCAGCCTTATTTATGCGTTGTTTAAGTAGGATGTGTGTTTTGACGCATCGGTATTATTACTGTAATTCATTGGTTTTTTGGAAAATTTATTCAGAGACCATTTGGGCTTTTGCTTATTGATAAGCTATTTTGGATTGTAGTGTGAATTTCAGCGCCTTGAAAGTAGTATCCGAGTAGTAAACAACCCCATAAATTTAACATTAAGAATTATTCTGAAAATTCGAGCTTTACATGAGTATACACGGCACTTTCTTATTTTTTTTAAAGATTGTATATGTTATTCTGATGGATACAAAGGATGTCTTTATTGGAATAAATAGTAACTAAATTGGGCTTTTTGGTTTCTAATTGGCATCCTTGGTTAAACACAACTGATTTTCTAGTGTTGTTTATTCATTGATTCGAGGAAAAATATGGCAAAATGTATTGAAATGGATCATTTCCGTAATTTTAGCTTTTTATGAGATTTATCTGACCTGCTGTCCACTCATTAATATGCAACCCGGTCCGCTGCGGCCCAGAGGTTGCCAATCCCTGAAATAAACACTGAATATATTGTTGTTAAGGTGTGTGCACAAACAATCTGGGTATACCATATATGATATCACGGGGATGAATATTCTAATATACAGTACAGGTCTGCATACAATAATTATGTTGTTCTTTTTTGTTGTTATGTCTGTGCAATGGATGCTGTTGTTTCTCTGTTTCTAGATTCGCGTAATCAGGTTCAGAAGGAACACCGTTGCAGACCACCGAACATTATTAGACAGACCCCCAGTGGTCTGCAAGACTGTGGTTTCGAAACTACTGACATGTAGCAGAAAGTTGGGTGCTTTGGAATATAATAGAATATCCGTATATTTAGTTGGAGACGTTTCTGGTCAAACAAACGCCAATGGAATAACCAGAAATGGGCAGATGACAAAATTGTTTATAAAAGCAAATATTTCACTCGGTGAAGTTAGATGAAGTATTAGATGAGATATTGCAAAACGTTAGTATTAATTGAAAGAAAATACGGCGTTCACTCCCTTTTTAATTTTTCTGTTACATTTTTATTGCAACTTTACGATGGTGGCCTGAGCTACTGGAAGAAAAAAAGATGACTGTGAACAGTAGTATTAAAAAAATGAATAATAACGATTGTTTATAAAACATTGCAATACTAAAGTATGTACCAAAAAAAGGGGTGAATTTACTAAAAAATGTAACTGAAACAAAGTGAGAATAAGATAAAATGAGTATAGCCAAACCAAAATACTCATGGCCAAAAGTATCTAAAAAGAGTCAAGATTTGTTAAATTTGGCTAAAATGGCTACAATGATGGCCATGATGTCTTTGTTTATAGTTTTCATATGAAAGGCACATAATGTAGTTCATATGGAGAGGAAACAAGAGACGTCTGCTCTTGTCAGCAGATGAGAGTTATCGTCTCCCAAGTTGCATTTAACAAACAAATCAAACACTGCACGAACTATGTCTGTGTTTACTGTAGAGAGATAGAAATAAACGAAGAGAAAATTGATATATGTATACATCAGAAGAGGAAATGTTTATCACGACATTGTTATAATACGCAAAAAAAATGTTAAGGCTTATTGGTATTAACAGCGAGTTTCCCAAGCTACAAAGATGTTAATATAAATCTGATATTATAGGGCAATGGTTTCGAAACTATGAGAACTCAAAGACCCCATCTATAAAGGAAATATATATTGACAAGCCCTTGTGTGTAGAATTCAGTTTTTAGATCAATTAATGTACTACAATAAAAAGGTAATCTTGACCTTTATAAATCATTCATTTAAAATGGATTACATTTATTCAAAACCTAGTATATTATACAGGTCTGTCTACAATGAATATGTTTTTCGTTAGCTGTTTAATGAGTGGCGATTTTATCACAAGATTTGCAATGTCAGCTTTTGAGGTTATTTTGACGGACCCCTTATTTTCAGCATTTAGTTTTTTGACTTGTAAATGAGCTATAATACTACGCATTTTTTAACCTTTAAAATCATATTTACTTGAAATGAACTGCAGTTATTCCAATTCTAAAATATAGTATAAGTCTGCATGCAATAATTATACTTTTGATAGCTGTGTAATGGAAGATGTTGTTTCTCTGCCACAAGATTCACAATGTCTGGTTCAGAAGGAACACTGTTCCATATCCCATGAACATTATTTGACAGCCCCCAGTGGCCTGCAGACTGTTGTTTTGAAACCAATGTCATATAGCTGAAGGATGGATGTTTGGGAATATAATAGAATATCCGTATCTCATATACATAAATCACCGTAGCCCGTACATGTACCAGAAAAAATTATCGAGAAAATATCTAAAATCATTAAAAAAAGATTTTTATCCAAAAAAATAGATCTTTTATCTAAATACATCTAAAAAATACCAGCACACGATTGACCATAGAGACTCCAAAAATCACTTCTTTGAAAAGACAAAAACGTTTTTTAGATGATGCCAAGTGGTATACTCATGCAAATTTTTGTAGCCCCTAAAATGTGACTAGGTGTACCCAGAAACACAAACTCAGACGAGCAAAGCGAGAATAATCTCTGGCCCACTTGGCTGTTGGGTTGGGTCGGCTTTTTGTGGGGCTATGATGATTCGGCAATTCTTCTGACTACCACAACCTAAATCAAAGTTCCGGAATTCTTCCGTTGATATCAACTTTTCTTTATGTAGTTCCTACTTCGGATTAAGTAGACGCTATCAATTTCAGCATCATTTTTTAGAATTAGGACACTGTCCCCAAATTGTTTTTCCAGTGACAAGGAATTTCTTCCATTTAAAAAATTTCAAAATCAATAATTATATATGGTGAATTTAATTTTTTGTGTCCAACATGATTACCGTACATTGTTGAATATAAGTTGACTGCAAGTATTTGGCAAGTTTGGAATTGAGCATTAGATTTCAGAAAATCGGTTGACTCGAATATAAGCCGAGTCCGTAATTTTGCCATAACAGCGAGAGATATCCCCTTCTTATGAATACACTGTTTATGGCATTTACTCAGCAGTCACCAAAATTTGAATTTCTCTTATTTTTAACACATCAATCGTTGTTTTGGGGTCGTGAATGTGAAGTTCTTGCCCATGATGATGAATCTACTTTAAAGAATTATTTCAAATGGATTTTACACGATACGCTCTGAATACTACCTAGATAGCATTTTATACAAAATCACAGTAAAGAATTAAGTTGAAACAACGGGCGTTATCGCTCGGTAATAAGCATTGTGTTTCAAACGACTATGTATCTACATAGTCAAAAGAGTTGCTCATGTTTGACTGACTGACCTGAGTATAAGTCGAAGTGCTGATTTGGGGCCATTTTTTTCCAAGTAAAAAGCCTCGTCTCATATTCAAGAATATACGGTAATAGAGTCTCTCATGACCAACGTTGCCAACTCAAAAATCTTTCACGCTAAATCGACCACGAAAAAGTGTCAAAACGCTGAAATAATCTAGAAAAACAATTAGCCTCTTTTGGCCAGAAATAGCTAGAAATAGCTAAATATAGCGCTAAACGTTGAATTTCTGCGCTGCCAAAACGATAAACGCGCTAAATCTACCGCAAAAAGCGCTAAATTGACACCACCGCCTGTGAGCTGCACATTGCAAAATAATGGTTGGTTCTGAGCAATGATATTTCATGATTAAGGCATAGTAGACATAAGTTTTCATTTTTGACGAGGTATTTTATTCAGATATATGTAGGCACTTATTCAGAAACACCTAGAAAGATGTTTCTCTGAATTTTTGAGACGAAGTATTATTATTATTTCTATTATTGTTCGGACTATCCTCATCTTGGTTGTTTTCCATACAACGTTACGGCCGTTGTACTCTACGGTCTTCATCAGGTATCATCTAGTAGGTGTAGGGGAAGTAACGAACCGAACCCTTTATGTAACCGACAGGGGATATATAGACTGCACTCCTCTCTTAGCAGTAGTAGTATTTTCAAATTATTATAGTTCAATCCCTTTGTGAGACAATGATACCTGATGAAGGCCGTAAGGTTAAACGGCCGAAACGTTGTATGGAAAACAACCAAGATGAGGATAGTCCGAACAATAATAGAGATAACACCTAGAAAGATACTGAATGGATGAAACTCCAATATAGTAACAGCATAAGTTTCTCTGTTCTGTTTCTTCCGGTGTAAATCTACTTATCTTGAGGAATGTTCATGTGCGTTTGTGTTGTGGCTCACACGGGATTAAACGTCTGTGTACATAGTATAACAAATATATATCTATATCTATAAGCATGTATGTATGTGTGTGAGAACTCGTTGGTCGTAAATGAGTCTCTCTACACTGTAATATTTTGAATTCTATCAAGCATTTTTGGGAGGGAAAATGCTCGATTTTTACATATTCTTGGGTTCCTAATTGCTCGGGTTTGGGTCGGGATTGGTTGGGTTTGGGAAACACAATTCAGTAGGATCTGAACAAAGCAAAGTCGTTAGAGAAAAATTTATTGTAAGGAGGGGGTAGGCACATGAGAAGTAAAAACGTACAGTATTGACTGTAACACCAAAAGTTCGTTCGTTTTCGAAGAAGAATTGAATTGAAAAGTCTTTTAGTGGTACAAAATTCTCTAAATCGCGGAAAACAGCTGATACGAATAAACTTTTTAACCAAGTTTTCCCTTGCATTTTAATGGAAAAATGTCGACAAATCCGTAGAGATGGACTTTCGAAAGTTACTTGCAGGGGGTCTTAATAACCAGGGGCGCTAATCAGGCTCCTAGGAATACCCCTTTTCAAAATACTCTTACTCTATAAAATGTCCATATACAGCAGGGGAGCAAATCTTCTGGTTCCCAGAGTTCTGACTGTAATTCCTCGCAAAAATATTTCTGGCATTTCTGGTCGGATGTGTCTAGAAGAGTCCATGACGTTTTTTCAGTTCAATTTGTTTCCATTTGGGCTTGGCGTAAAACTCTTCTTGAGTCATTTTGAAAACACTGAAAAAGTCTTCGTCTGTGAGATATTTCTGAAAGACAAAAAGGTGAAAGAGCACATGTTTTAATTCAGGGGTTCCCAACCTTTTCAAAGCCAGTCTCAATGTTTTGTCGTTAAGATAACTAGTTCTGCGTAACTTCGATTCAAGTCGCAACTAAGAATAATTTGAAATAAGCATCTTATTTTGCGTATAATTAGGTTGTTTTATAATAAGAATTGAACAACTGTAGTCACCAAATGTGGCAAAGGGTTACAGACCTTTTTAGATGTGCGTGTGTCTCTATTTTTGTGTTTGTGTGTTCCTGACCATACCGTTTTGTCTACAGACTTGAAAATTGGCACCAGTATTCCTCTAGACCCCTCTGGAATAAAAACCTTTCTGGCTTTTCTTTAGACTTATTTTGACGGGTTTATCAACAACATCTAAGTTCTCCGGATTCTAGATGTTTCTTAAGACACTATTTTAGATGTTTTCCCGTAGAAATTGCCATTGATGCCATAAATAGAACTTATCATGGCCATATTTATTTTTTGATCGATGCTTTCTCTTCATTAAATGACCTAAATATCCCTCTTCGAGTTGGATCCCCAACATATCAGGGTTTTGCAACAGATTGGCCGACACAGGGGTTACGTCATCGGGCAGCATAAAGATCCTGAGCCTCTAAGTTCGAAAAAGGGGTCAAGGCAAGTTAATACCAGCTCACCCTGATTCTTCACAGTTTGTCTCGAGATGATCTTCTGAAAACCTTGACTGGGTGAATAAAGGAATCAGAATATACGGCTAATATCTCGAACATTGCTCTTTTTGCCGGTAACCTTTGTGACCTCCGAATGATACTAGACGAACTAAATGAACGAAGCAAGAAAGTTGAACTCCGGTGTAAAAAATGTCATGTACAACGATCAAGCCGCGTGTCTCACAACGATTAAAATAGAAAACGCAAAGATGAAGAGAGCAGATCTCTACATCTACCAAAGACAACGAATCTCCATGAAATCCTCAAAAGAAGAAATCAAGCAAAGAATCACTTTACATTGGCAAGCTTTCGGTAGAGCCATCTCAACCTTCAAGAACAAGTAAATCCCTGTAAACCTAACAAAAAGGGGTCTACAATCAAAGCACCCTCCATGGAGCTGAAGCATTGAACCAAACCGAAAAACTGACCCTCAAACTGAGAACCATTCAACGTGCACAGAGGATAGTCATACTCAACCTCGCATGAAGAGATCAAAAGACAGCACAGAACATTGGAGAAAAAACAGCGGTCTGGGATATCGTAGAATCCACTGGAAAACTAAAATGGCAATGGGCTGGTCATGTTCCAAGACTGCCAGACAACCATTGGACATCTCAACGCACAAAATGGATCCCCAGAGCTCATATGTGAAACTGTGATCGGCAAAAAAATAGCATAACGAATAATACAAGCTCAGGAGACATTGGCTCCGTGACGCCCATGATAGAAAGGTCTGGCGAATCTTAGGGAAAGCCTATATCAAACACCAGACACTAAAAGGCTGCTGCTGGCGAAACATTAAAATCTTACCTCTTTGCAAGCTGGGTCGACATCTTTAGGAAGGAAAGTTCGTCGCAGCTCCTTCAAATCGTGTTTTTTCGTATACCTCGATAATTCCTACAATACAAAAACCGTATTTAATGATTAAACGAAAAACCGTACAGTGGGCAACAATTTTCTAAATTTGATGACCAGAGACGAGAGTATTTTGTTTATGACAATTTACTGTCCTCTTCCAATATTCAGTTTCAACCGATTAATTCTACGGCCTTCTACAGACGAAATGCACAAAATGCACACACTTGCATCGATTGTCTTTATCACCTATAACTTTGAGAAGAGTCATTAACATTCAAACACACAAGCTTTTGTTTGTCCAATCTAATTTTTTCTATTCGTCTTTGGTGTTGACAAAATGTTTCAGTCGATTCATTCTACGGCTTTCTTCATCGGAAACACATAAAAATTCACGATTCTCTTTAATCTTGGGAGAAGTCTTTGACGTATCAACTGGTTTCACATAATCTAGTCTCTTCTCCCCAGTGACGTAACTTGAGAATCACCACGCACTCTACACTTGATTGAATACTGGGAAGGTAAACAAGGCTGAGTTTTATATTACAGTCATATCCTTAAAAAAAGTTCTTTTTTTGTGAAGAAAGAAAATTACTTCGATATATATTAAAAGTACGCGTTCTGTCCTAATTTGGTGAGAACCAATCAAAAACTACGCCCTGTGAGTATGTGGACATACACTGTTTTTGGTCACAGACCCACTAAAAGAGAGAAAAAAAACAAAAAAAAAAAACGAAACATGTAACATGAATTTTCACCACATGCTTCACGTTCAAGGCGAAATGAATCTTTATAACAAAAAAAACCCAAACAAGTATAGTATTCCAAATCAGTATTTTCATGGAAAGTGTTCACGGGAGCTCTATCGACTGGTTCCACCAATACAAGATTTCCTAGTCAGAACAACCACAGAATTTCTGACCATTCCACGAAGCTGTGGTAACTTCCACTCAAACAGCTTCTTCCTCGAAACGACTGTTTTGTAGAACAATTTTTCCGAGAGTGTTTTCCTGTGGGACAAAATATCCATCTTTTCAAATCCAGGGTCAATAAATATCTTGTGAACCTGAAATTACTTTAACTCCATACATAGAATCTCCCCTGGGCTTCGTATAGGGTAACTCTATAAAAAAACATATTCGACTGCACGCCGGTGAAAATCGTTTGCCTGGCCGTACCTGGCCTGCAGGCCGTAGGTTACCTACGCCTGAAATAGAACAAACATCATAAGTGAATGCTTTTCGAATTCCTGAGAAAAGAATAACTTACATCTCTAACAAAGGCAATTCCTTCGTTTTCTCGTTGAAGTTCTTGTTTCATCTCATCGTAGCTCTTTTCTTTCTAAAAAGGAAAAAAAATTAAAAATATAGGCGTAGCGCATGGAGTCGAGCCTCTCTCTCTCTCTCTCTCACACACACTCATAATATCATGTAAATGTTGAATATTATAGAGATTATAACATTATGAATATCTGAGTGTGTAACACAATAATCATAAAATAGAACGCTATTGAAAGGAATATTTTATACACCGAGTAACACGATTTGCTCGTTGTTAAGGCCGCTAAAACATCGTATAATATGCGCAGTACAGGTTAACAACTTTAATTACGTCAAATAAAGCAAGCAATTGGTTGCTTATATATATATATATATATATATATATATATATATATATGTTGAAGAGGCTAACTTATTGGTCACAGGTTCGATTCCTACAGTAGCACAATTTTCGGATAATTGTTATTTACGCTGTCTTGGCTGAGTGGCCCCATCTCTGTGTAGCAAGAGGAGGTCATTCCAAATTGCGTTTCAAATTATATGACGCATTCATAAATATATTGTCGAATTATATATCCATTTCTCATTGATATGGTTGTCTGCGTTAGAAACAAACAGTGCAGACATAGACAGAAAATGAACAAGATAAGAAGAGTGAGTATAAAGCGAATACTTGGACTTTTGCCTTCCCGTCCGGCTGTTTAGCACAGAGGTTGAGAGTGAAGCTACGTTGGAGCGGCTACTTAATTAGTCGCCCCATTTTTCTTTAATTGTTTATTCTATTTACGCTGTCTAGGCCGAATGAACTATTTTCCGTGCATATATGAATATGTGCGTTCACAGAAAAATTCAGCGCTTCATGTTGACTCCGAGTTCCCTGACAGTGAGTGCAATCGTCAGATCGTCTACTTCTCCTGCTAGGGTGCTCCCTATATATAGGCTGTTCGAGGTTACAAGAGGGCAGGGTCTAATAGGATACGTGGAATGTTTCGAGTAAAAATACTCGTTTATTGATTGCCATGTTGATTGCGATTTTTCTGTTTATAAAGTAAAATTTCAAAAAGAGCTTTTATTAAAAAAGATTATTTAGTTATTCAGATTATTAAGGATTAATGACAGCTGGAACAATTTGAGTGTGTTTGATTGTAAAATTATTTTTTGGGGGTAGTTTGCAGTATTATCAAGGGTGAACGACTCTGAAAAAAGTCTAAGAAACGCTGCTGTCACTCACCGCCCACCGGGTTGGGTCCCATCCTTGGAAACAGCCTTTAAAGTTGAGGGGTTCCGCCCCTTGTTTCACCTGTAAAATGAGAGTGCCTTCTGGAGTGCGGCCTGATGGATCGGACTTGATGTAATCCTGACGAGAAAAGAAGACGAAGTATCTATTATAAAACAAGAACCTCAAGTTCCACGTGGAATCTTCCATTCATGGTAGTTGATAGGAGGAGGAGGAGGAGGAGGGAAGAAGAAGAAGAAGGAGAAGAAGAAGAAAATAAAAATAAAGAAGAACAACAACAAAGAAGAACAAAAGAAAGAAGAACAACAAAGAATAATAATAAGAAGAACAAAGAAGAAGAAGAACAAAGAAGAAGAACAAAGAAGAAGAAAAAAAGAAGAAAAAGAAGAAGAACAACAACAAAGAAGAAGAACAACAAAGAAGAAGAAGAAGAAAAGAAAAATAAAGAAGAACAACAACAACAAAGAAGAAGAAAAAAAGAAGAAGAACAAAGAAGAAGAACAAAGAATAATAATAATAAGAAGAACAAAGAAGAAGAAGAAGAACAAAGAAGAAGAAGAAGAACAAAGAAGAAGAACAAAGAAGAAGAAGAAGAACAAAGAAGAAGAACAAAGAAGAAGAAGAAGAAGAAGAAGAAGAAGAAGAAGAAGAGCAAGTACTTTTCTACTTGTAAAATAATTCCAAATGGGAATATCATTTTCAAAAAAAATTGTAAAGGGCCATTCCTGGCATTTTTAGAGCCATTTATGGCTTTATAAGAAATACAAAAATGCAGACCTCGGACATTCTACTATGTCATCATAAACAAATGGTAGAAAAATTGATCAGATTTCTTTTAATGACATCACACTTTTTAATGACAACACACCTCTTCCTGTTTCTTTCGTTTAACGTTATTGAAACCAACCGACTGACCAATAAGCGGCACACAGAGATGAATAGATTCATCTAAAAAGTATTCTACAATGCTGTTCAACAATGCTTGAAAAACTGATTTGCAAAAAATTAAAGCCAGCTAAATCCACTAATAAAAATAAGCTCTTACAGATCTATTCAGTGTAAATGGAATTTGAAGGTTCTTTTCAGACAAAGTTAATTGTGATCAACCAGAAATTAATTTGAAACAGGCTGCTAGACGCAGAACTCCAACTATGTGACCATGAAATAGTCATAGGCGCTAATATCGATAAGAAGCTTAGTTTCGATCATCATATTAGTGATTAAGTCAAAAAAGCAAACTCAACTGGAGTTAGTTCAAAGAAGGGCCACTAAGCAATTACCAAATATAAAAAATTTTATGTTCCCGAGGAAGGCTACAAACATTGAAGCTATCAACTCTGAGCTATTGTTGTATTAGTGATGACATGATAGAGATGTTTAAGATAGTATCAGGGTTATATGACAGATCAACAATGGACTCCATTCGTATGAGGAAGGACTCGGCACATCGCTCAAGTTCCAAGACATATAATAAGAAAATCTTCTCAGTACTTGCGTAGGCTGCAATGAGGCGACATGCCTTTTCTGACCGATCAGCAAACACGTAGAATTCTCTTCCAGAACATATTCTTACAGCAAATACAATAAAAATTTAAAAACCGCCTGGATCGATTCTGGGAGAATAAGGAGATTTTGTATGACAATTAAAAGGCAGAAATTAAGATGACTACCGGAAGTCACAAACCCAGGAAGTGGGGTTTGGAATCTGGGAATCCTGCGGAGAGGATTCATCAGTAGCCGAACTGGAAAAGATCTTTAGTTGAGTAGAATTTACAAAACGCACATTTTTAATAAGGTTGAACAAACAGTCTTCTAGTATCAAAATACAAATGGGAGATCGCGTGAAAGAAATATTGCAGGATACGATCTTTAAAAGAGGCGTAATACAAAAATTCGAGAAATTTTGTCTTTTTATTATTGAAAAACAAACCGGTCTGGCCAGTCACTCGATAGAAACTGTAACGTGACCAAGGGCTTTTAGCAGAATGCCATGTTGGGAGTGATCAACAAATAAGTTACTTCTCTCGCCTTATGTTGGATAGTGATCACTAAAAGCCTGAATTTTCCACAAAAAAAACAAGAACAAAACCCATATGTGAGAGTCGTGTTATTGCAGTCGGCGCAAGTACTGGGGATATTTTCATATTATGTCTTGGAACTTGAAAGTAAACGTTGGCACAGCCTGTAGGCGTGATACATACATAGCCAGCCAACCAGACCAACTTGAAAACTGAAGAAACGTATGTTGACAGCTTTGTGACAGCTTTGGTTGACAGTTTCTATCAAACATTTTTTTAACAGTGAATAATCAAAAGACTGGGTTCAGTTCATGATAGAACCTCCTTCTTTTCTAGAACCGACATTTCATTACCTTAACTGCATCTGACGTTGTTACTTGCTATTAGGGAAAATACTGAAGAGTTAACTAAGTCATCAGCGAATCATACTGTGGCGTATGGTGCTTTGTATCTTTGGTGTACTGAATGCTACGGATGGAAATATTGGAATAATATATGATTACCCGCTGATCTGTTTGATTTAAATTCTGTTTTCTATTGATTCTCTAATTTCTACAATCGGGACCACCACCTTCCCTACGTTGAACGGAAAATGCTTCAACTACTTTTTACAGACCCTAAAATATTTTTACGTTTTTGAGCATCCGTAGCTCATAGCACAACCAAGAAGCGAAACACGATACGCCAGGTAAAGAAAAATGATATTTATCACAAATGTTAATTCGGTTGATAGAAGGCCAAAATATGAAGCACAAAAGATTGAAACGTCTTTCGAACTCAGTTCATCGTTACGTAAAGTCTCGTTTGAACTTTTGTCCTCATCTTCATTTATTGAACACAACGTTTCGGTCGATGTACCCTACGACCGTCTTCAGGTGATGAATGGTTGTATTTCTGACCATCGAGATGGAGATGGTCGTTACCTGGAACGTGCGCATTCCACTGTCTAATTTCGGATGGGGTTAATTTTCGGTTCCAAACACTGTCTTTGGGCACCTAAAATTAGACTGTAGAGTGTGCACATCCAAGGCGATCGCTGAGACGGGCATCCACGCCTCGATGTTAAAAAAACACCCATTTATAACATGAAGATGGCCAAAGGGTAGAACGGTCAAAACGTTGTGCTAAAGAAATGAATCACAGTCCGAAGATAATGGTAATCCCAACCTAAAATATTCTGACAGAAATTATCAGTTCATCAGAATTGAAAACTAAATTCCTAAAACTAATGAGAATAGAGTACAAAAGGAGATTTATGCTTATCAAATTTCAGTCAAAGTTGGAATTGTCGTAATTGGAGCTTGAACTTATCTCGCTGTGTATATTGCCCATGTCGTTATCCATTCGGCCACAATATACATTGAAGATTTTGCAGCAACAAAGCTGATCAGCTCTACGTGCGCATGCGCTCACAAATAGAATAATTCTATACAAGTAGCACGAAAGAAATGATAAAAAATTCATTGGTTTTGCCAAAGTTGTGACCTGTGAGAAAAAGACGATTTCCACCCTGGGGAATACGAGTAAAATTCATGTGTTGATTGAGGAAAATCCTTACCGTAGCAATTTTTAGAGACTCTTTCTTTTCCTTTTCATTAGCACCTTTCCCGATCCAAACGAAAATCTGAAAAAGAAAATGTAAACTGGATGAATGAACAATTAAGTGATTTTTTCTCTCTCTGTTAAACTCGGGATTACGCTACAGACTTTCTATGCCTCAATTTTGTGTTGCTTTAGAGTTAAATTGAATATTTTTTCATCTTTACAAAATCATTGTAAATAGCATTAAAATCGATAAATGGCTAGCTTTTTTGCAGAGTTTTTATAGAATGATTATGTGCTACCTGCGTAAATTACTGTTTGTTTTGTAAAAAGTTGAAAATAAAAGGGAAATAAATCAACATAATGGAATTACACTCGGTACGGATATCAGTTTCGGGTAACACCGGAATAATAATCAACAAGAGATTTCTTTCGTGCTTGTAAATCTTCAAACATGTCTCTAGAATGAGTGAACGGCCGTAGACACGTTTTCTCATTGATGCACTTGCCTTTGTCTCGTTAGGGTGCATTTTTTTGTCATCGGAGGAAACGTTTTTGAGGTCATCATTTTCATCATCAGCCTTTTAGTGATCGTTGTTAGACATAGACCCTTCTAAAGATACGACAAACCTCTCTATCATGGGCATTGCAGAGCCAGTATTTTCTGAATTTGTCTAGCTCGTTACGTCATCTCATTTTCTGTTGGCCATGATTTTGCAAATGAGCAACGGGGGCACACGTTGTGAGCTGTGATGTCCAGTGGGTGGCTGCTATTCTTCCAACATGACAATATGCAAACTGAGCACTGATTTATTTATCAACACAAATGCATTGAATGCTTCGCTCAGCCTTTCTATTCTAAAAAAATATCCACAGCGAAACAAACTTTTCACACAGACCATTTTCATCCTGAATCTTCCTCTCACTGAATCAACTCCAATCGACATTTAAGTTTTCTAATGGATTCTATGATATCCCTAATTCTTGTTTTTCTCTTATATACTCTGTTGTCTTGTGATCTCTCCATGTGATGTCGAGCACGATTATCTTCTATACATGTTGCATGGTCCTCAGTTTGAGGGCCAATCTTGGTTCCATGTTTCAGCTCCATAGATGACTATCGGAAGGATGCTTTGGTTGTAAATCCTTCTTTCTTTAGTACTATTGGGATTTTCGTATTCTTGGAGGTCGAGATTACTTTATCGAACTCTTGTCAACTCAGAATGATTTCCCGCTTGATTTCCTTTTCTTTTGAGGATCTCATGGATATTCGTTGTCCTTGGTAGATGTAGTGGTCTACTTCCTAGAGCTTTCCATTTTCGATCTTGAACGTTGTGTCCTTATCCTCAATCTGTTTATTATACATAGCACTCATTTTGCGGAAGTTTATGCGGAGACCAACCTTCTTGTTATCTTCATTTGGTTCGTTTAGCATTATTTAGAGATCATGGAGGTTCTCTGATAAAAAGTACAATGTCGTCTGCAGATCTGTGTTTACTTACGTATTTGCTGTCTATTCAGATTCCTTTATTTTTCTAGTTTAAGTTTTGGAAGATTATCTCAAGGCAGGCTGTGACGAATTCGGATGAGCTGGTATCACCTTGTCTCACTCCTTGATAAAGGAACTCTTTTGTCGGTAGATATGTTGCAATACCCTGGCATTTACGGGGTCTATGCGTTGCATAATAGCATCAATGGCTCTGGGGATTTTTTCTGAGTTGAAGGCCTTCCTAAAGTTAACAAATGTTACAGCGAGTGGCGTTTTATATTTTTATGCTTTCTCCTTTAGTTGGTTTACTGAATGAAGATAGTGGATGGTCGAGTAGCTTTTTCTGTAGCCAGCTTGTTCCTGTGATTGGTTTTCATCAAGTGTTTTGGTGATACGGTTGGTGATCACTTTGGCAAAAGGCTCGTAGATGCAGTTGAGTAAGCTTATTAGCGTTTAGTTGCTGAGGTGTTCGGATTTTCTTTTTTTTACAAAACAATATTGTGATTCCAATTGTCTGGAAGTTTACCTTCTTCGAGGCTTAAGTTAAATAGAATGATAACTTTACCACCTTTTTTGAGTAGGTCGATGGTGATTTTATCGAGTCCAGGGGCCTTTCCCTTTTTTGTTCTTTTGATGGCTTGCTTTACTTCCCGCAGAGTAACTTCCGAAAAGTTCTTGAACTGGTTACTCATGAATTGTGTGCCCGTCCAGGGCTAACCCAAAACATCTAATAAATCTCGATTGAAAATCATCCCACATCATTAGAGATCTGCAACAGTTTCTAGATGGATCAAGTTTTTGAGGAAAGCCGGGAAGACCTCAAAGGTGGGCTGAGAGAGAGAGAGAGAGAGAGAGAGAAAAGGCCGTTAATCTCGAAAGATAAAGAAACTGAGGAGGAGGTCCAGAGACTGCTGGGAAACGATAGTCGAATTACCAGAAGTTGGGATCTCGCATTGGTCGGTATTTTTTAAATTTTAAGCGAACATCTTGGCCTTACCAAACCATCGGCTCGATGGGCCCCAACACCGTTGCAAGAAGATCAGCAAACTCCATGAGCTGATCTTCAAATCAGTCTTTTGAGCAAGATTGAAGCAGATGGAAACGATTTTAGAGGATGAATCATAACCAGATACGAGTTTTGTATCGACCAATTCTATCCAGAGAGCATGGTCTGATCAAGGTCTCAAATTCACACCTGGTTTAAAATATAACTCATATTACTTCTGCTGTCAAGAAAACAGCCAAAAATGGTAGAATCCTTTTTACCGATCAAGAGGGTTGTTTACACCCAAAGCACTATTATATCTCCATATGAACTGAATCTGTCAAGAATGGAGTACTGTGTTCACATCTAGGCAAGCACTTTTCACACTCGATAGAGTACAGTAGCAAATACGTGGGCTACTGGATGGTGTCCTTTTCACACACCCCAACCAATGTCTCATCGTCATAATGTCGCAAGTTTTGTCCTTCCTATGGTTACTTCCATTGACAGTGTTCAGACGAACTACATTCTCCAGTCTCTCCTGTCCAGGAATTTTCAGTTGAAATTCTGTTCGCAATTAACGCACATCCATAAATTTTAGATGTGTCAAGGACTCGCCGCGGTTTCCTCGCAAATAGCTCATTTTCGAGAACATCTGTTTTACGGAATAAATTCCTTTCTGTATGTTTTCCCGACGAGAACAATCTCGAAAATTTTAAATCCAGAGTGAATAAGTGCCTTACCTAATGTAAGTCATTTTAGTTTCAAATTTAAACTTGTCACATTTTAGTGTTTCCAACTTGACAAATTTAACATCAATAAGCTATTTTAAGACTTTTTTGTTTACTATCCTCAATTCTATGGCGTAGATAACTCTCTTCTCAGTAACTCTTTAATGTTAAAGGCGGCTGAAAGGCCTTGCTTAAGATGACGAGGCGTAAACAAAAACGACATAGGCCCCCAAGCGGATCTTCTGGGCTAGTCAATTTGAAGACAGAGAGGCCAGCTACGAAAGTGATGGCGACTATGTTTTTGCCGATTCAAGGGATGTTATTTTGATAGATCTTGTCGAAGGAAACGGGCGATCATGGAGGCATACTATGAAGAAGTCTTGAGGAAATTGAGAACTGCACTGATGGGGAAACGACCAGGTAAGTTGCGGTGTGGAATTTACGATAATGCTCTTGCCCATTCTTCAAGGGTAACAAGGGCTGCCTTAGGAGAATTTCGTTGGGAAACCCCTTCCTATACATCCTGCAGCCCCGATCTCGCCCCTTCAGACTTATTTTTATTCCCAAAACTCAAATAACACTTGAAAGGGATACGATTTGAGTCCTTCGATTGTGCCAGAACTTTTGTTTTGACATAGCGTAAATCAAATAGAGCCTAATTTTCAAGGAGAGCTGGGACACACTGTTATATATATATATATATATATATATATATATATATATATATATATATATACATGTGTGTGCGTGTGTATGTGTGTCGTGAGTTAGCTGTTTTTTTACTGATAAAGTGCTCGATAGTTCTCAACAAAAATAGAGCTAGTATAATTATCATACTAAGGGTTTTCACGACGAATTTGTTTCACGTCTCTCGATTCTCAGATGGAATCGGGTGAAAGAAAGTTTATCGTAATTTCACATGGTTCAGTTTCCCAATGTTGCTTCTGTTTATTTGTTTGTTTGTTTTTTTTTAGCTCTTGTTTATTAAAATTCGAGTTACTCCCCTTGCATTACCCGTTCTAGTAATACTTTTTTTTCTTTTTTTTCGGATTAGATTCCCTTACGTTATCTCTTCTGTTATTTGTTTAGTTAAATAGAGTCATTTCAATCCCTTGTTGACATTTTTGTGATACTTACTGATTTACCCAGCACACTCGTAGCACCCCCTTAAGCAGAGAAAAAGAAAACTCTCACCAACCATCAAACAGAAAGATAAAAAAACAGCACACTCAACTTCCATCCGACCTATACGTCAACACCTATCCATTTAACGCTAAAAATAAAAAATAAAAAAAACTCAGCCAAACAAACCTCTCCTGGGAACTGACCATCTCCCCCCTGGCCCCCACCTCCTCACTGACCCTTCCTATCAATGAC
>OY735241.1:5211541-5254041 GCA_963457665.1 Thysanoteuthis rhombus
TGGTTAAAAGAAATTGTGTTTGTAAACACAATTAGTTAAACCAAGTTCTCCCTTGTTGACAAATCTATGGTAGAACATTCCTTGTCAATTATCAAGGAGGAAAAAGTAGAAATGGACTCAAAGATTATTTAGCGGCGGAGGGTAAATTTGGGTCGGGATGGTAATTAGGCAACTAAAAGTACTAAGTTCTATCTATCTATTTGAAAAGTATCTGGAATTTTTTTATTTCAGAATACAGGAGACCAATGTTCTGGACAAAAGTTACTTACCTCTTTGTAAGTATCTAGAAGCATGACATCATCTTCATATAAATCCTGCAAATATAAATATAAACAATGAAATTACTTGGGAACTAGGCTTTAAAAGCGACGGCGTTCACGAATATCTGGAGAGACAAAAATTTAATACATTCAACGATTTGACAGAACGTAAACTCCGACTGAGACCTGTGGGAAAATCATGAATGAGAATAAATGATGCTTTTGACAAAAACAGTTCTCTCTTTCTCTCTCTCTTTCTTTTTTTCTCTCTCTCTCTCTCTCTCTTTCACACACACACACACACACACACACACACACACACACATATATATATATATATATATATATATATATATATATATATATATATATATGAATTATAATTGGAAAGGAATCCTTCATTCTCGTAAGTTTGACTGAACATGACCTACAAAGAATGTCGTTTTAAATTTTTTGTAGTATTATTTCTCATTTTCTCACGAGAGAAGGATTTTCAGGGTCAAACTGATGTAAGAATGTTTTTGTGTGGGGGAGGCTTCTAGTTATCAAACTTTAGAAGCATCCCTTGTCCATGTCCATAGGAGACCTCAGTAAGAGTAGTTTTTTTAAATCTTTTCAAAATGGCTCCAAGTATAACGAGCCTTTTTTGCAATTGGATTTATTGATCATTCGTGTGTTGTTGGCCAACACCAGGTGTATTAGTGTTTCAAATTGTGTATATATGTTTAAAAAGGTTCTTATTGCACTTTGATCAGAGAGATGGCAGGTGAAACTTTTAGATAATAATGTAGCAGTTGTATGTCCAATATAAATATTCAAAGGTTGTGAATTCGAAAGACAAAGAGAATCAGATCGTCCATCAAAATTAAACCTGCTGGTAGAAATCCGTACTATCTCACTCTCAGTAACTTGCATTTAGTGGATCATAAAAAATTGTGAAATTTAAAGACCTTGATACTGACTGTAGGATCAGTCCAGAGTGCTCGACCAGAAATATCGTTTAGTCCATCCTTACATCAGATTGAATCTGGGAATCGTTCCCTTGCCAGAAAATAAGAACAACTACAGAGAAAATTATAACAACATTCCTCACCCGTCGTGTTCAATGAAATTATATATATGATTCTTAAAAATGCCCACCTCCCTTGGATAGTACGACCGATGAAAATACCAATAACGACTGCCACCGCTTCCAACAAAAGATTCAAACCATCACAGATTCCTCCACGTACATAAAACAGTCTGGACTCACCACAATGGCCTCTCGGGAATCCTACATTTTTGTTTTCAAAGCAAAACGTCTGATGCTAAATTTGTTTTCTATGGAAACCTAACCTTTTAACCACTAAAACGTCCACATATACTACTGAATATGGGAACCCTTCCCGAAATATGCATAGCATACTAATTAATTGATTTGTGAATTAACCAATTAACAAATAAAGTCTTTACTCCTGAATTTGTCTCATTCCCAATTGTTCACTGATATATATATATATATATATATATATATATATATATATATATATATATATATATATATATATATATATATATATTCATTTTTCACAATAAATATTAATTTTTCAATATCATCCCCTTCCTGGTCAACACATCTAACTCAGTTGTGAATATTAATCGCATGGATCTATTTCTATACGGTAAAAAATTCACATCAACTTCTGTAAAAACTTGCGTCAGGCTACAAACCAATTGATTCACCCTTATGTATATATATATATATATCAATCATTAGCCCTTTCCGATGTCCTCCCATGACAAATGCAACTGCACTACCCTCTTCCATGTCCTACTGGCAAACCTTTCTATCTTGTTCCTCCATCTTGTATTCAAAGTTATTCATTTGAATTTTCACACAATAGAATATCTACTAGTGCAGGTGATCAATAACGACGGAATGTTCAATATATATAAATTTTGAAACAAAAAAGAAGACATACATAAATAAGCGAATGATACAAAACATCTTTTGAAAAGGTTTCTTAGTGTTAAGTGTTTAAAGTTGTAAAGCTTTCTAGACTATATATACATATATATGTAAGATTTACAATGATATATGCCTTGTGAATGTCATCAATTCGTGTTCAACGCACTCTTTCGCAACGAGTGATATGTTTTGCTCTTGTTAATATACTGGATTTATATCATTACAAGAGCCGGTTGCTGAAGAATGCATTTTGCACGAAATGTTGACATCCATCAGGTATATATTTTTGCAAATCTTTTTTGAATATAATAAGTGCTCTGCTTACGTTGATAAATATAGAGTGCTGAGATTAAATATCATAAACAATGGATAAAACTGCTTTTGCTTTCTTTCTTTTGGTATTCTTAGAAATTGAAAAATACATTAGTTTTATTGATATTCTATGTACGCTTTCTAGGCTAAGTGGTACATTCTCCGTGTAATAACGAGATATCGTTTCAAATAGAGTTTAAAAGTAATATAACACATTTATAACCATTTCTGTCGGATTATGTATTCATTTCTTATATACATACATACATACATACAAACATATATATATATATATATATATATATATATATATATATATATATATATGATTTTATCACGCGAGTATCATACTACAACTGTGTCGTTTGTTCCAACGCCAACAGCGAATTTTCAAGTGGATGGAATTTAGTTACTTTTCAAAGTACATAGGATTCGGGATTTTTATTTCGTTGTTTTTATTTCTTCATTTGGTATATTTTCCGCATATTTCGATTTTTATTTGGTTTTTGTATCTACTTTGAATACATATCCTGGAACAGACCAACCCAGACTTCACCACAGACAGAGCAAAGTCCTATGCATCATGATGACCCAGAAGGAATCCTCTTCCTTGATTTTTGTTTCCTAAGAAAAACATTTTATGTTGAATTTATTTTGGACGGAAACCTTTTAACCACTGAAAGACACACCACCACCACCACCACACGCCACTGAAGATGGGAATCCCTCCGAAAACATGTATAGCATACTTATTAATTCATAGATTAATTAATCAATAAACAAAGTCTCTATATACTTTTACTCATGAGTCTGTCTTATTCCCTATATATATATATATATATATATATATATATATATATATATATATAAGTACCATATGCCACTGATATATATATATATATATATATATATATATATATATATATATATATATATATATATATATATATATATATCAGTGGCATATAGTACTTCGTATCACGGCTTTTTGTTTGTGCATAGGGAGGTCAAATAGGCAGCCATATTGGAAAATGGCCACCCCCTTTGATTTTCTACTGGGATTTCTTAGGCCTTTGATATGGTGTTCAGTAGACTTTACAGAAATACATTGTGCAGAATAAAAATCATGTTTTAATTTTTTCTAACGTTGGCCCCAAATTGGGCCAGTTTGCTTGGACTATTATGAATGAAAGAACCCACCAGGTGAAGCAAAAGAGAGGCCGATGTAGCCAGCCAATCATTCACATGACAGCTGTTTCCAATCTAACAAAACTTGAAGTCCCTACTTCCACAAGATGAAAACATAATGAGAAAAGCGGTGGCTGGAAGTCTTCGCTAACAGCTAAATTTCCTCTGACCTTGCAAACCGTTCCGAAAATAAAGTTTCCATTCCGTTACAAGTACAAAGTGTCACGGATAATTCATGATCCTGAAATTCAGCGGATATCATTATTCGTGTTTTTCGAAACCGTAAAACAAAACTGTCGCCATAACTGTCTACATAGGTTTCTTCGCGTTTTGATTTGCTCTGGATGGCTGGCAGTGATTTTTTTGTTTTATTTTACGATATTGTGAGTACAGTGTTGATGATATTAAGATATTTTTCTCTTGACAATTCTTCATGTGCCCAGTGTTACCATTTTTTAAATTGTTTTAAAAATTTTTCTCACTTGAGAATGACTTCCAGAATCGAAAAATAAATTGGTATAACAGCGTGGCTGACTATGTATGTATTTTTGTTGGTATATAGGAAGATATATAACACACCTATAGGTCACACCAATAGAGCTAGAGTGTTGAAAATTTAAACATTTACTCCTTATTTTTCCTTGTAAGGATCCTTAATTGATTTCTGGATAATTCCCCTGCTAAAGAGGTTTTTATCTGGGGATAAGATGTGGGATGTTAGATGTGAATTTACGCTAAATTGGTCCCTTGATTTATGCCCATTAGTTTTTTTAGAGGTCACTGTCCGAGCAAAGGGTGAGAGAAATATACTATCCATTGATCACCCATTTCCCAGTTTTTTTTATTGATCATCCCAAACATAATATGCTGCTAAAAGACAGTTTCTATTGAGTGATTAACCTGACGATTGTTTATTTATTTTTTTATTTCATGTCAGTGAAAACTGTTAAAAAGACCATCTGTCTGGATATGTTCATGATTGACGCGTGGATACATATATATATATATATATATATATATATATATATATATATATATATATATATATATATATATATATATATATATATGCATGTATGTGGGGTGTTTACAAGGCTTGATAATATATTTAGTAATTCTTATACGAATAGAGACATTCCTTGATTAGTGCGGATGATTCGTTTAAAAAAATTCAAAACCGCTTATTTCAAGGTCTTATTAAGTTTTTTGTTTTTAGCTTATATCCAGTTACATTAATTCATAACCGTACTAGATCAAACCCTGCTCTAATCAAAACAGCACTATTCAAGGTATTTCAGTATATTCTATTTTACTTAGTATAACCCTGATGCATTGAGAGAAAAACACACACACACACACAAACTGACACATAGACACACAGAAACACATATGCACAAAATGCACTCTAACACATACACACTCAAACACACTCACACAAATCCACATGTATACAAATATGCATACGTGTACAAACTTGGATACAAATACACGCGTATACGTAAATATACAAGCAAAGAAAACATGAGCAAACCCAGACACACACGCAAAACACACTCACGCACACATACACACAAATACAAACACACAATCACACAGGGAAGAACATAAAAATACACACGCACGATCATACAGAGGAAAATGTATGCGCCCCCCACAAGAACGCACAGAGAAACACGTACGCGTACACCAACACACAGAATAACACACAGAGAAACACACACTCACTAACAAGCATCCATACACACAAGCACACGTGCATACATCAACATACACATTGTTGTACACACACACAAACATACAAACACAAACTCACATACACCAACACACGCACACAAGCACACATTCACCGACACACACACAAACGCACACATAAACGCATAAACACATGCACACATATACACACCTAAACATGCAAGCACACATACCCACCAAAACATACAATTACCCATACATGTATACACCTAAAGACACACACACATACTCACACATACATGCACATACGAACCTATCTTCCAAAACGGAAGTTATTAACAGTTCCGCTTTCGAACAGCTGCAATGACTATAAAGATATCTTCCTTGCTAGCCTCGTACTTCCCAAGGTGGGTCCCTACCCTGACACATAGTTGATAGCTGAATTCTGATCCGAAAATTTCACTGCATAATGTTCGTTCTTTGTGATTAATATTCACCATTTAATCAAGTGTATTAAAAAGGCAGGAGATTATATTGGAAAATAAATAATCGTGGTGAAAAATTAATGTTTTTTTTAATCATTTGGTCGCAGACCTGCTGGTGAACCCAATTGCTAAAAATCTGAATTCTCAAAAAAACTAAACAAAAACAACAAAAAAAACAAAAAACAAAAACAAGCGGGCACAAATAGGGATCAGTTTAGCATAAACCTACCTTGTAAATTGAACCCCCACGACTAAAAGAACCATTAAGGGGACCCCCCATCAACAAAACCGGTTCATCCAGACAAAACATGGAATAAATGTTTAAATTTTCAGCCCTCTAGCTTCAGTGATGCCGCCTGCGCGGACGACACATACATAAGTCGATAGCTAGTCAATCAGACAGACCAACTCGAAAGCTGATAACAATAATTTTTATTATGTGAAAGTGCCCTTACGCTGGTTCTGTCAATGCTTCACATTTCACAAATTTCTTCACGTCTCGGCTGTTATCCGAGGTTTGTGCGATATGTGAAATAGACTTAGAGGCGACAAGCACCTGAAGTGGTGTCACACTTCACCGTACGTCGTTTTACCCATAGCTGTGGGGGAAGGGGAGATGAGTCGGATTCATGCCGTTCCCAAGAGTATCAGTGCCAGTCACAGTCGGGGTTTGAACTTGTCCCGCCCAGTCCATTTTCTGCGTTGTCAAGAGAGAGTGAGAGAGAGAGAGAGAGGGGGAAGAGAGAGTGAGATAGAGGGGAGGGAGAGAGAGGGGGGAGAGGTGGAGGGGGACAACAAGTTGGGATTTGAGCTAGTGTCGATGAAATTTCATTCGTGAAAAGGCGATACATTGTAAACTTGTCCTTAACTAAATGTCACGCTAAGCTTTTGTCAAAAACGAAATTCTTCCTAGAAATGTTTTCCTTACAACTTCTGGAAAAACAATCTGAATTCAAGCTAAAATAAACATAAGCGAGCTCAGACGTTATTTAAAACGTTCGGCTTTCCAATATGTCAAGAAAGCAAAGACTGCTGATGAAACAGACTCCCGACACTTGTTAATATTATTGCCTGTAACATTATATCTAAGTTACAAATTAGTTGGCCTGTGTGTATATTTACCATATACTCTTTGTCACCACGTCTTTAAGGCAGATTTGGCGCAGTTATCACATGGGCACGATATTTCTTACTGTAAGAGACTTTCATCAGCAGCAATAGCCTTTTACTGTAGGTCGTTAGGCATGAACCTTTCCCATGATTCAATAGGCATCTCTATCGATGGCGTCACGGAGCCAGTACTTTCTGAACTTGTCTTGTTCTTCACGCCATCTTATTTACTATCGACCACAGTTTCACATATGGTCTCTGGGGATCAACGTTGTGAATCATGATGTCCAGCGGTTGTTTGACAAAGTAGCTACATGACCATTCTTGCTACATGAGCAGTCCATTGCCATTTGTGTTTTCTAAAGGATTCAATAATATCTCTGACTCCTGTAACGTCCTCTGATATACTATGCTGTCTTGCGATCTTTCTGTGTGGTGTTGAACCTAAGGAGCTGAAACATAGAGACTAACAAAAGATTGACCCCCAAACTCAGGAACACGCAACGAACCCTGGAGTGTATCTACCGTATACTCTTTGTCATCACGCTTTCAATCCAGATTCGGTTCAAGTATCACTTGGACACAATATTTCTTCATATAAGTAATTTTTGAAATACAGGGGGTTTTAATTTACTGGTCCAGGCAAATCGTAACTGGCTTTTATCTTAATTTAAATCCATATTCATCTATTTATTTATTCAATAATTAAAATCGTCAACTGCAACAGCTGCTGCTTATCTCAAGCTAACATATTTTCGTGCAAAAAAACAGATCGTCAGCTACGACAGCAGCTGCTAATCTCAAACTAAAAAAGTGCATAGTCTTCAATCGAAGTTGGGGTGTCGTAGTAGGAAGACGTTTTTTTTTTTTTTTTCGAGTCCATCTGTTGAAAGGTCGACTGTAAACCCAAGTTATCGCTCGGAATAAGAGGAAATAGTTTATATCTAAGCTTATTCTTTTTCATCAAGTCTTCAAGTTGAATGTGGCGCAGTTATCACATGGAATCAATATTTATGGCGCTTTTTACCTTCATTGGACCCGAATTTGATTCATTCCCAAAAGTCACTTTTTTTGTAATACATTGGGTGTTGTCAGCTTTACTTTATTTATAACTAATCAATTTCACCTAGAGAGATACCGTGGGCCGATCCGTTTACAGAGCTGAAAATAGACTTGGGAGACGAGTTCGAATTCCAACTTCAACTGAGACTGATACAGGCTCTAATGACCTTGGGAAAGGCATAAATCCGACTCCTCCATACAACAATAGGTAAAATAGAGTATCATGAAGTGAGTGGCGCCACTTCGGATGCTTGTCGCCTCTGTATCTCGAAGAACTTGAACGCGATGCAAAACTTGTCTTGTATGAAGTTCAGGCAGGGACTGCTTTTGTCGTGACCAGCGTAAGGACTCTTTCTAATTCTTTCTACAGATATAAACCTTTTAATTTATTGAAAGCATTAACAATATAATTAATTTTTTCAACTTTTGTGCGTCATTTTCAGCATCAAATAAGTGACCGCGTAAAACTTCACAATTTACAATCGGGACCACTTTCCTGATATCTTCAAGACATCGATTTTTGTTTTCAGGACATAAAAATGAATTCCTCATCAGAGGGTGAATCTACTCGTGAAAAATAATTCAAAATGGATGCAACACAATACGCTCTGTATATTACTTGTGCAGCATTCCATACAAAACCCAGGTAATAAATTGAATTAAAACAACGGGCATTGTCTACCTTTCATATGTCTTGTGTCCTTGAACGCTGTATTTATTTAGGCGGAAGTATTGGCCATTTTTGACTGGACTGAGTATAAGTCGAACTGAGGTCTTTTTTTTTTTTTCGGTAAACCGCGTCTAAGATTCAAGAGTCTAAAGTGATATCTACTTACTGACATGAAACTTTGACACACATAAGTAAATAAACAATCTCACTTCCGTAGTATGCACCATATATACTCTCTCTCTCTCTCTCTCTGCATATGCATATATATATATATATATATATATATATATATATATATATATAATGTTGCTGATTGGTTGTTTCCAACCTCACTCTCTGTCTTTCTCTCTCTCTTTCTCCCCTCCTTTCTCTCTCTCTGTATATATATATATATATATATATATATATATATATATATATATATTCAACCGATAATCCCTAACCCAACCCCTAGAGAGCGGGGGAAGGCAGAGATAGGCTGGAAACAACCAATCAACAACATTTAGGGTTGGGTTAGGGATTAAGAGTAGGATATATATATATATATATATATATATATCGAAAGAGAGAGAGAGAGAGAGAGAGAGAGAGAGAGAGAGAGAGAGGGGGTAGGAAGTTAGATATAGGCTGGAAACAACCAATCAGCAACATTTTGGGTTGGGTAAGGGATTAACGTGGGATAAACAACCATTCTACCACCCGTTAATCAACCCTATCACGTGAGCGAAAATGAAACCGAATCAAGATAAACAACTTCACTTTCAGCACTTCCAAATCCAATGGAAGCCAGAAGCGAAAATTCGGACGAAATGACGTCATAATTCCGCCGATGAAGTTTCGTGATTATACACACCGGTGAGATGAAACATCATTTCCACCTGTCTAATAAGATTTTCATCCTTCACGTGCCGGGAAAATGGCTGAGTTCTACTCAACAAGATTTCAAAAGGTTTTCTTTCGGATCTGGGACCGAGATGCTAACAGCTGGCCCTTAAATTCCTCTAAGGTAGGCAATGGCTGTTTTGCTGAGCGGACTTGTTGGTCGGACACACCCAAGACTCCTAACCACCTAATTGCCGTCCACCCGCACCCTTATTAATTTAGGACCCCCCAAAACCATTAATTGATTTTAGATTGTCAATATTTTCTCTGTACTCCTTAATACTTGACGTGGGGTGGGAGGGCAATTACGGATTTGTAAAAAAATTCCGATCTTGAGACAACTATTAGACCACCCATTGTGGGGAGTTTGGTTGGACGAATTGACAAAATAATTTCCTTGTTCCTGTCAATACTGTACGTTTTTACTTCGCATGTGCCTACCCTATTCTTACTATAAATATTTCTCAAACGAATTTCTCCCACTAGATTGTACCGGTGGCCATAGTCTCCTATCCACACCCGCTTGTTCCAAACCTCGGATTTTTAAATCGTGACTGATTTTCCGAGCTCCCCAGCTTATTCTGACTCCCAGCTTATTCTGAGCCCTGCAATTAAGCACCGAAGAGTAAGTGCTCAGTGGGATAGGTATCTGGGGAGTTGGGTTGCCAGGGTAACACAATGAAGTCTTCTCCGTGTTCCTTAAATAATTCCCTTTTCAACTTGTGTAGTGAGATAGAGAGCCTTCTTCTTCAGCCAAAAATATAACTACCATCGAAGAGAACCGTTGCAATTAAAAACTGTGTGTAGCATTCAATAATGTTGAAATACGTGGTACTCGACAAGGCACCTTCCACATTAAGGATAGAACCTAGGGCTTCCCAGCAGAATGTTTTTTTTTATTTTTATTATTATCATCATCATCATCATCATCATCATCATCATCATCATCATCATTATTATTATTATTATTATTATTATTATTATTATTATTATTATTATTATTATTATTATTATTATTTGGAATCTCACACCAGTTCCCTGGTGGTAACTGCTGGAGTTTGAGTGACAGCAAGTCTCCTCAAGTCTCCAGCCCTGCTCTCCTAGTACTCATAGGTCGCAGTAATTCTGCGATTTACAGTTTCACACCGGTTGCCCAGTGGTTATCGCTGAAGGCTGAGTGACAATAAGTCTCCTCCGGTTTTCAGCTAACGTCTCTTCTCTCTTTCGCATATCATGACAGAGCTACAATTCGTTGCAGTACTTATATCTCCAGCACCTTCCTCAGTATCCGTGCAGTTCCCAGTAGTGCTGTGGTCTGTACAGCCTCAATCCTTCCCCTAATCCTGATCTCCTCCAGTCTCACTCTAAGCGTTTTGAGGACAGTTCCTAGTGCGCCCACTATGACCGGTACCTCCCTGGCATTCATGTTCCACATCTTCCTCATTTCTCTTGCTAGGTCCTGGTATTATTATTATTATTATTATCATTATTATTATTATTATTATTATTATTATTATTATTATTATTATTATTATTATTGCGTTCACACCAGTTGCCAGATGCTCACCGCTGGTTATTGAGTGACAGCAAATCTGCTTAACTCTCCAACCTTCCTCTCAATACTCTCACCGTCCACAGCTGTGCTGTGGTTTAAAGTCTCACAAGGCTGAGTGATAGCAAGTCTCGCCTAATCTCCACCCTTCCTCGCATATCATCATCACATATCATAGCAGTGCTGTGGTTTGTACCGTCCCCATTATACTTTTTTGCTGGCTGTTAGGTCATTAATAACAACTGGAGGTTGTATGTATCATATTTCCAGTACTCTCCTCAGTATTTGAGCAGACTCCAGTGGTGCTGTGGTCTGCATCGTTAGTCTCAATCCTCCATCTAATCTCCAACTCCTCCAATCTCGTTTTTAGTGTTTTTGATATGGTTCCGAGTGCACCTACAATTATTGGTACTACCCTGATTTTTATGTTCAACGCATCCTTCAATTCCTTTGCCAGGTCCTGGTATTTCTCTAGCTGTTTGCTCTCTTTCGTAATTACTCTGTGATTTGCAGGTACAGCCATGTCTATTATTTGGCAAGTTCTCCTCCTCATCATATGATAATGCCTCTATGGGCATCCCCGTAAATTATTCACATTATATATATATATATATATATATATATATATATATATATATATATATATATAACATCAGAATATACATTTATTCAAGTTGAAAAAAAATATTATGAAACTGGTCATCACAGTTAATAATCGAACAACCGTAGCTTCAAAATTTGAAGTCATGTAAAAAGTTCCATCGAAGAATAAATATAGCCAGAATAAATTCTATTTATGACATCACTAACGTTCTCCACGAGAAAAAAAATGCAAAATAGAGTAAAATAACATCTAGAAATATCTAGATTCTAGAGAATCTAGATGTTATCAATAAACCCGTCGAAAGGAGACATCCAAAAATTCAAAATAGCTTTTTTTTTTCCAAAAATAAAAAGAGTATTTCTCGAAAGGGTTTGGTGGAGTACTGATGCCAATTTTTAAGCCTATAGACAGAACGGTGTGGCAAGGAGCGTTGGAATACACAACCAAACACATGCACATTAAAAAAGGGATAGAACCATTCGGCATCTTTGATCCCTACGGTTGCTCAACTTGATGAAAAACTTCAAGATTATCAGTACGGAGAAACATTTACCAGACACATTGTATTTATTCATTTTTCCTAAATTCATCAATATATTTCAGCTGATAGCTCCCTAAAATTGCCTTGTCGATTTATCTATTTTCTATAGGATCTAAATTTAATCAAATTTATTATTTGAACTTTTATATTTGTACTATTTTTACATGAGATGGTGAACTATTCCAGCATTTCGAAAATTAGGGGACGGGATATTTTAGCCAATCACACTGCCTCCTCACCCTTGACGATTTCTCAAGGTGCTTCCTGGTACCATCAAACCAACCCCTCTTCGAGAAAACGATGCAAACCTAGCCCGCTGTCCACAGCATTCAAGAGAAAGAGAGACATATCGGGCCAGGTGACCTCCTTCCATTGATGGAAAGTCTTCCTCCGATGTTCACATGCCCATTGGAAACGCTTCTGGCAATGGTCATTGGATTGCATATGCACTCAAACGGGCCAGCAGCTACGAAGCCCCATACGCAATGAGGATCGATTAACTGTGTATTATGACGCATTCCACCTTTCACCTCGATTAAAGCTATCTGCGAGTGGTGCCACTGTAGCTTTTCTATTTGTTCGTACTTGGCGGAGAAGTATCTATCCGTTTCTCACATCGAAAAGATTTGGCTGCCCAATGCCTTGACGATGGTTGGTGAATTCTCGCCCTTCAGACCACTGCCTATAGATATTCTTCACTATTGAACGTGACAAAACCACAAGCCGAGACTTTTCGGGGATGCTCGAACCTAGCCGTCTCACGATGAAACTTTGACCTTCATCAAAGACACTCGAACTTTTTCCTTGCCCCAAACTGTTATTATCATCATCCTTTTAGCTTCCGTTGTTGGACTGAGATCTTCCCCAAGATTCACCAAACCTCATTATCATGGGCGTCACGGGACCGGTACTTTCCAGCTCCGCCATCTTATCTCCTGCCAACCATAGTCTGAGGATCCACGTTGCGAGTCGAGTGGTTGTCTGATTTTCTTGCAACATGACCAGTCCATTGAGATTTTGATTTCAATGATGATTTTAATGATGTCTCTGACTCTGGTGTTTCCTGTTATATATTTGGCTGTCTTATAAACTCATCAACTGTGGCATTCAACGCATTTAAATTAAGTACTCAAGACTAGCTTAATTGACGTATATGTTGTTATACTTAATGATCCCTCATCGTTAAAAATGTTTTTAAGTAAGCCTTAATTCAAAAAATGTGTGGTATAAAATAATATCAATGGCAAAATCTATTTAATGAAGGGATCAACACTGTTGGGGTGCCATGTTGATATAACTGTTTTGTTTTTAGAATCCCCGAAATTGTTACATGGTGAAAAACCGATGATCCCAAGAGACAATTTATGCATTATACAATGATAACAAGGTATAAGGGAAACAGCAAAAAAACTCTTTGGAAAGTTATATAAATTGCATTGACAGATATTGGGAAATGGGTAACTGATGTGACACAAGAAAATCTATTGAAAAAGTTTTTCAATGTTTGGTGTTTAAAGCAGTAAAACTTTCTAGAATATACATATATATATATATATATATATATATATATATATATATGTATGTATGTGTGTGTGTGTGTGTGTGTGTGTGTGTCCATAGAAAATTCAGCTCTTCGTGTTACGAAACAGTTGTGGTCATTCTTGCCAGATACTGCTGGTAATAATTTTTGGTTTGTCAATGCAAATGAAAATTATACGCAAATAATGAGTACACCCATAAGACGTTTTTTTTTTTAATGTATATAATTCATTTTCTCCTGGACTACGGGATTTTATTATTCCAAGCTGAACATCACACAGTCAGAACAGATATTATAAGGAATCATTTATGACCAAAAATATTTCTCTCTAGGGATGTACTCACTTTTGGACTGCAACTTATAATTGAATAATTAAATAATGCCTTAGGATGATTTTGGTTGTATCAATAATAATAATAAAATCCTGGTACGTGTGGTTTAGAAGGAAATTAACTTTCTATGAAGAAAAGTTGTTGGGTGTACTCATTTATGGACGATGCTGTATTTTGCTGTGCGAATGCGATAATGTAAGTTAGGAATTTGTGTGGGTTTCTTGTTGAAAGGAAAAGAGTCAATTACATGAAATTAATATTTCAAGACTTTTATACTCATCCAAAGATTTTACTAGCTTTTGTGCTCGTTGGAAATATGTTCCTTGACAAGGCACCAAACAAAGTTGAATTTTGATAAATAATGAAGTATATATATATATATATATATATATATATATATATATATATATATATATATATACATATATATATATATATATATATATATGTAGAGAAGTATATATATATATATATATATATATATATATATATATATATATATATGTAAAGAGAGAGAGAGAGAGGGGGAGGAAGGGAGAACTTTTATATAGGAACTTATTTGAAATGATTTCCCGTCATTACATGTTTAAAATTTCATTCAATTTAGACAACGTATTTAGAATAAACAATTAAAAAAATTGAGCTGCTGCAGGAATCGAACCTGCCACTGATAGGGTTACTGCTATCAATGCAGTGATGCTCTTACCTTTGAGCTACATCACCGACGACTGATTAGCTCAATGCTAAGAGCATTGAAGCTAAATATTACGTAGCTTGACAATTCTTAGTTCAATTTTAATTAAAGAATTCATTGTTCAATGTTCGATTTAAGATGTAAATATTCGCCACTGAATTAAGTGCATTAACAAGGAACTCAATCCTTCGAAAAACGTAATTCTTGAACAGCCTTTTTGAATCAGCCATTTGAATGGCTAAAAGTGGCTAGAAATTTTCAAGTATGACTGACATTGAGTATTCCATTACCAGGTAAGATTGTACGCTTCAATGACTCATATGAATGCCTCAAAAGTTTAAATATTTACAAGCTATTGATAATATAAGAACGTTAAAAAATAACGTAATTCTTGGTCTTAAGATTTAAACGTTTAATAACGTTATTCTACATAGAAAAATCTAAACGTTATATAACGTTACTCTTGATCTCAAGTTTTAAACGTCAAATAACGTTAATCTAGATAGAAAAATCTAAACTTTGAATAATGTTATCCTAAATAGAAGAATCTAAACGTTAAATAACGTTATTCTCGATCAAAAAATCTAAACGTTAAATAACGTTATTATTGATCTAAAGATCTAAACGTTAAATAACGTTATTCCAAATAGAAAAATCTAAACGTTAAATAACGTTATTCTTGATCTGAAGATTTAAACGCTGAATAACGTAATTCCAAATAGAAAAATCTAGTCTTTAATAACGTTATAATTAATCAAAAAATCTAAACGTTAAATAAGGTTATTCTTGATCTAAAGATCTAAACGTTGAATAACGTTATTCATAATCTATAGATTTAAACGTAAAATAACGTTATGCTTGATCAAAAAATCTTGACGTTAAATAACGTTATGCTTGACTTAAAGACCTTAACGTTAAATAAGGTTATTCTCGATCTAAAGATATAAACGTTAGATGACGTTATTTTTATCAAAAGATACCATCCTTTATATCTATGCAGAAATATATATTCTATCATGTTTAGAATATAGTATAATATTGCAGTTTTTAATGAAATAAAGGAAATAAAACTTTTGTTCAAGATACCGTTCTTTATATCTAAACAGACATATTTAATTTATAATATATTAATATATAGTATAGTTACACAACGTACTGATAAGTTGTTAACAAAATGATGGAAATAAAACCTTTGTTCAAGATATGGTTCTATATATTTATGCAGACATGCTTAATTCATGATACATCAATATTTAGTATTGGTATGCAGCGCACTGATAAGTTGTTAACAAAATAATGAGAACAGAACCTTTGTTCGAGATACGGTTCTTCGAATCATGTTGCATATCGTCCTGCGTGCTGACTAACTCCCATTTCATTTATCTGGCAAGCCGACTCAAAATGGCCGTTAAAGAATTGCATTTTCGTTTTTTTTTTCCAAAAATTGGCAAAAATAAACGTCTGCTGCGTAAGATAAATTCTTTTTGCATGTACAATATTTACATATGCCAGAAAATATACACTCATTAAAAGTGACGATATAATACTTCCTCGCTTCATGGTTGCCGGAGTAAAAATTACATAAAATAGCAGGGGGTTTCTCTTTAAACTAGCAGATTCGGCTTGATATTGGTCTAAATATGAAATTTATGTTAATAAGGTTTACATTGGTATTAATTAGAGACCGTCAATTTAAAGTTCCACTTAAACTGTCAACTAGAACTGCCACTGAAACTATCAACATTGGTTTCTTCAGTTTTTAAGTTGCTCTGGTTGGCTGGATGGCTGGCTTTGCATGTATCGGGCTTTCCGGCACCATTGGAACAGAGGACTGAAAATTTACTATGTCTGGAAATAACAGTTATTTTTTTTTAAATCATCATCATCATCATCATCATCATCATCATCATCATCATCATCATCATGTCTTTCAACGTCCGTCGTTGGACATAGACCTTCCCCAGGATTTGCCACACTTCTCTATCATGGACGTCGCAGAGCCAGTACTTTCTGAATTTGTCTAGCTCGTCTCTTCATCTAATATTCTGCCGGCCTCGGTTGCGCATGTGATCTCAGGGGATCAATGTCGTGAGTCACGATGTCTATCGGTTGTCCGCCATATTTGCAACATGGCCAACCCACCGCCATTTGAACTTTCTAATGGATTCTATGATGTCCCTGACTCATGTCTTTTCTTGGATGTACTGTGCTGTCTTGTCTCCATGTGAGGCCTAGCATTATTCTTTCGTGTGCACGTTGCATGGTTCTCAATTTACGGGTCTGTCTCTTGGTTAGGTTCCATGTTTCAGCTTCATAAGTGACTATTGGGAGGATGCATTGGTTATACACCCTTCTTTTCAGCATTTATGGGATCGTCTTATTTTAAAGGTTGAGCTTGCGCTGCCAAACGCTTGCCATCCTAGCATGATTCTTCACTTGATTTTTTCTCCCTTTGAGGGTCTCATGGAGATTCGTTGTCCTAGGTAGGTGTAGTGATATACTTTCTCCAGTTCTGTATCCTCGATTTCGATCTTACTGTTTTTATCTCCAATGTGGTTGTTGCACATGACTTTCGTCTTGCAGAAGTTCATGTGTAGGTTGATTTTCTTGCTCTCTTCATTTAGTTCGTCTATCATTAGTTGGAAGTCGGGTAGGTTCTCTGCGAAAAGGGTAATGTCGTCTGCAGATCAAAGGTTGCTCAGATATTCGCCATCTATTCTGATTCCCTGTATTCTCCCTGTCAAGTCTTCAGGAAATCATTTCGAGGTAGGCTGTGAAGAGTTCGGGTGAGCTGGTATCACCTTGTCTTACCCTTTTCTGGAGCTGAAAGAGCTCCGAGTTGGGGGAGGGTGGTCAATGTACAATATAGGTTTATTCTTAATTTAACCCTTACTTCTCTTTGTTTTTTTTTCTATTCTAGTGATCATTTCCTTACAAAAGGTGAGAGAAGTAACTACTTCATTGTTCATCCCTTATTTCATTTTTTAGTTGATCACCCCAAACACGACTTGCTAACCAAAAAGCATTGGTTAGGTGACGGTTTCTTGTGAAGGCTAAACCAGACTCGTAATTTTTTGTGGCAAAAACGATTCGGGGAGAAAAAAACATCCAAAACTTGTATTGTACAATTTCTAGTAAGTTCGTATTTCACGTACATAGAATAGCTATCTTGAAAGATATTTTCATTTTAATGTTAGGTGCTATTAATCCATTACATCTTCGGAATTTGTTATTTTTTAGAAAAGAAAATGTTTAAGGTTCTACAAGGGATGAGTGTTCCATTTAAAATCTAACTATAATGCTAAACTGGGCCCTTAATTTCTGCCATTTAAGGGAAGTATAGACCGAAATATATCATTCTTGCGCCATTTTTAGAATGCGTTCACGTAAGCTGTACTTACATACAAATGGCACAAAGTAAAAGCAACTTTAGCGTTATTCTTACAATTTAGATATGACACCACCCCAACGTGAACCTCCCCCTTTTTTTTCATTATCTGAGCAATAGGGTCCTTATCGGAATGCACCCTCTGGAGCTCTCATTTCATGATCAAAGAGTAGTATCTGATCTTCATACAAACTTGACATTGCATGAACTTTCAAATTTTAAACTTTATTATGATTGTATTTGGTACCATGTTGGGCGGGGGGTCTCGATTGTTAATTATAAAGTTTCACACCCTCGTTCTCTCCATGTCAAAAACGCCATACAAATAAAGAGCAATAAGAGAATTACTGGAATAAAAACAATTAGAACAATAACGTTCCATCGAAATTGATGGAGAACTTTCGAAGATATTGTGTAGTGTAGACATTTATCTATAATGCAGATGAGGAAAAAACTCCTGGATTACCCGGTCCCTAGATCTAGTCCATTCTTACATAGATTATTCCCCATCTTTCCATCCACAGAATTCCATTGAAATTCATTGAGAACTATTGGAGATTGTGTGGATAAATGGAGAGAAGAGTAGACATGAATACAAAAAAGAAGATAATACAAAAAATAATTGTGCAATGTCGCTGTGATCAGGGTTCGAACCATGGTCACCACAACCTCTGGTTGGAAACCGACCCTTAGCTAACACTCTCCATGAAATGTGTTTATTTCTTATCGTTTACAAAGACTAAGAAATTTGAAATTCAGAAGATGCATAAAGCGGATACATAGCTACGATGTTTGGGAGGAAAGAATTGCCAGATCTGTTTAAAAATTCAATCACATTTGCCATAGCCAAATCTTTCACATCTTTCCATTGAAATCAATAGAGAATTTGTGGAGATATTTCGCTGACAAATGGAAATATACGAGCGATTACATATATCTCTTCCAACTTCGTTGCAGATATAGAAAATAATACCAAGAAAGAGTCAGACAATTCCTTGTCCTGAGCAGAATTCGAACCACGGTTATCACAGCCACTGAGTAGGAGTCTTAACCTCAAGTTTGCATTTATTCAATTCTAAAGACCAGGAAATGTTAAATCCATTTAAAACTTTTGCAAAATTCATCTGTGGATACAAACGTACAAATTAGGGGAGAAAAAAATACTGAATCTGCTCCGAAATTGAATCACTTTTTTCGTTGACCATTAACCAATCAACCATAAAATTTGATTGAAATTGATTGTGAACTTTTAGGGGTAATTTGTGGGCAAACAGAAAGACACAAATTGATAAATATATCTCTTTCAACTTCATTGGCAGAGACAGAGACATTGAACATATATATGTACATATCTCCCAACTTCGCCTGAAGATAGAGAATTTAATTTTTTTTAAATAGTGAAAAGAATGAAATAAACAGCGACATTTTTGCTGACAAATATATCTGGCGAATGTCAACGTCGCACACTGGTCAGTTGTGGAGTAAACGCCGTGTATACCCTCATACAGATATTTCCTTAATAGCAGTGAGAAGTTTCCTTATAACTGTTGTTGGTGGTACGAAAATATTCATGATGCACCATTAGCAGCGCTCTATGATATCATTTGTTGGATGAGTTTGATTTGCTGGATTCATGAAAGAATTTCAAGCAAAGATCAACATGCTGATCATTGCAGTTAGCCGATGATACTCTCGGTCAAATTAATCGAGTATTTTTGCATTGAAAAGAACAAAACACTTTTGGTTGCATTAATCAAGGGTTTTCTCTTGCATTAAAAAGAATAGAATACTTTCGGTCACATTAACCGAGTATTCTTTCGGTTACATTAACCAGGTGCTTTAGCATTAATATATATATATATATATATATATATATATATATATATATATATATATATATATATATATATATATATATATACAATCATATTATTGAGTATTTCTACGTCAAAAATAACAAAATACTCTCGGTCACATTAACCATGTATTTTTGTATTAAAAAGAATAAAATACTTTCGGTTACATTAACCAGGTATTTTAGCATTGATATATATATATATATATATATATATATATATATATATATATATATATATATATATATATATATATATATATATATATATATATATATATATATATCCAATCACATCATTGAGTATTTTTACATCAAAAATAACAAAATACTTTCGGTTATATTAACCAGATATTCTTGCATTAAGAATAATAAAATATTTCTGATCACATTAACCGAGTATTATTCACATCAAAAATAACAAAATACTTTCGGTTACATCATCTGAGTAATTTCACATCGAAAAGAACAAAACCCTTCCGGTTGCATTAACCAAATATTTTTGCATTAAAAATAACAAAATGTTTCTGATCACATAAACAGATAATTTTTTACAGAAAAAAGAACCAAATACTTTCGGTTACATTAACCGAGTTTTTTTTTCACATTAGAAACAAGAAAATACCAATTTAGTCCCAAGAAATCTCCACCCGTAGATCATATGATGTTCACTCATGTTCGTTAACTGATCTAATAGTCTGGTTAATCAGGCATAGTGTGACATTTCTTGTATTGTGATTGGCTGTTAGGATCTATTGCGTAGATTTCAGGGGCATCTAATAATATCTCTCGCATGTTGGCCGTACTGGGTGCAACCTAGCTAGGAGGAAAAAAGATTGGGATATTCTATAAAACATTGTCACGTATACGATTCAGAAGAGAGTTGCTTCCTGCTGTTGGGATGACGTCACGGCAAGAAAATTAGGAAAGGTTTCAGAAAACGTAAACGAAAACTGTCACCAAAAAGATAGGTTTCTCTCGGTTTTTAAATTGGTATGGCCAGCTATATATGCATGTATGCAACATGTTTACAGGCGGCAAGGGCTAAAACTTTGAACATTCAATCCTCATTATGTATTAAAATTTTTTTTCAAAATTTGTTCCAAAAGTAAGGTTTTAATGAAGTAGTCAATTTACAACGTAGTTTTATGTTAAATTGATCTCTTATTTGTTTCTGCTTGTTTTTTTTAGAATTCAGAACGTTTTCAACCCCCCCCCCAAGTAGATTTTCAGCAGGGTGCTGAATTCTTATGCTGGTTAATGCTGAATTGATACCTTTGTTTGTGTCCGCTAGTTTTTTTTCAATTTGAACATTTTTCGAGTGATTACTGCCCAACAAAAAGCGAGAAGAGTGACCTATTCAATGATCAAGCCTTATTGAATCTTTTTAATTGATCACCCCCAACATGATATGCTGTCAAAATACATTGGTCACACGACTGTTTCTATTCAGTGACTAACAAGACCTGTCTTGTAGAGTGTCAGTTACATCTTGAGTGAGGCGTGAGAAGCAAACATTTGGGAAGCTTTGTCTTTAGTGTTTTTCTTGAACGATTAAATTTAATTGTTTCAGAAACTGTCAACAAAAACGATGACGATGATGATGATAATGATGATGATCATCATCATCATCTTCACCACCATATCGTCCATTGTTGGACATAGAACTTCCCCAAGATTCGCAAGACCTCCTGATCGTGGACGTCGCAGAGTCAATACTTTCTGAACCTGTTCGTCCTGCAATCGTATTTTCTGTCGGTTACAGCTTTGTATATGATCTCTGGAGCTCCATGTTGCAAGTTATGATGTCCATCGGTTGTCTAACATTCTCGTAACATTACCAGCCCGTTGCCATTTAGTTTTCCTAATGGATTCTATGATCTCTAGCTCCTGTATTTTCTGTTTTGAGATATCTTCATTATGATGTCGTTCTCTCCGGTGCACGTTGCATGATTCTCAGTTTGAGAGTCAGTCTCTTGGTTAGGATCTATGTTTCAGCTCCATAGGTGACTATTTGGGGGATGTAACAAAAGGCGAGAGCAGTAACTTATTCATTGATCACGCACCACTCCAATGTTTTCATTGATCACCTCCCAACACGGCATGCTGCCAAAAGACGATGATCACCTGATGGTTTCTATAGAGGGACTAACCATATTTGTTTTAACTGTAACGAAAAGTTGACTGTTCTCAGAACGGAGAAAATTGAGACCGATTTTTCGGTTAACTGCATTTGTAAGAGATTATGTGACCCAAAGAGAGGATTCTTAAAGAAAGATAGACAGAGTTCTTTCTCTGTCAAAAAATTGGAAAGATAAAAAGATAATATATATATATATATATATATATATATATATATATATATATATATATATATATATATATAGAGAGAGAGAGAGAGAGAGAGAGAGAGATAGATAGATAGAGAGATAGAGAGATAAAGAGAGAGAGAAAGCAAAGGAAGGGTGGTATTCTGTTCTTTTTTACGTCATTACATCCTATTACTCTTTTTTCTGGTTCATAGAAAGAGCAAGAAAGAAATTAAAAAAGAAAGAGAGAGAGAAAGAGAGAGAGAGAGAGAGAGAAAGAGAAGGGGGAGACAAGGAGAGGGAGAGATTGAAATAGAGATAGAGATAGGAAGAAAATAAAAAAGAAAGCAGACTATCACGTTTATATACACTCCATATATATATATATATATATATATATATATATATATATATATATATATTGGACGACATTTTTCGTTCTATTCTTGTTACAATCATTATTTTTGCTTCAGATGTTTTAACGGGGATTAGTTTGAAAACTCAACTGGAAACAAATAGTTTTATTGGAGACGCAAATGTAGACAAATGCTGTCGAAAATGCCTGTATAACGTCGCCGTTTTTCAACAGTTTTTTTGTTGCTATCGATTTTAGCCTCAACGTACACCCAATATACGTAAATAAGTCAGTAGCCTGTTCGATTCTATGACCGACAGTCAACGTTTAAGGAAAGCACTTACGCCATTGTTAATGTATTATATATTGTCATCATTGAAGCCCACGAAAAGGCCTGGCGTTTTATGTCCTCGAACTGACAAAGCTGAACCAATCACTTACATAATTGTCTTTGCTTCGTACATATTTGTAACTGTTGATTGACAATTACAGAAGACGTTTTGTCAATGGAATTTCTTTCAATATATTTCACGTTTCGCCAGTCCATACTATCTTCGTCAAGAAATTATATTGAGATACGGTAGAAGTCTTTATACAGGGTCCGTGTCTTCAATGGATAGAATTAATGGTTAATTAAGTGAATCTGGGCTAAACCGGTTTGTGCTTTACTGCATAGTGAACAAGACGATCTCTTTGTCACTCAATACCAGTGGAAAAGGGAGTGTCATATCCTGGGTGACATCATCAGGGGGGGGGGGGCTACTTAAAATATTTATTATTTGAATAGTTTCTTAGTCATTTTTTTAATAAAACATTTGATCGTCAGCACAATATCCCCGAAAGTACTCAATGCGATTTTGTGAAAGGGTTGACAATGAGGTAAGAAAGAGGTGATTAGATTTAGGGGTGGATCAGGAAATTTATTTTTGATTGACAGATATTTTTCTCTTCATTTTTCATGCATTTATGTATATGGTCCTGATTGTCCACATGATATCTCTAAAAGTTATTTATGGATTCCAATGGAATTTTGAGGGAGAATGGACAGTAGGGTGGGAAAGAAATGATGAAGTTTGTGGTGGATCCATACACAGTTACCACTTCCGTCGTGGTCGTATATCCTCGCCACGTAATATCGCTAAAAGTCAATACTTATTTTCTCCCTATTATTTCACTAAGTCAGAACTGAAAAATTGATTCGTAAGAGATGAATAGAAATAGAAAATTTTTGAAAAACTGTTGCGTCAAAGTTTGAAGTCATTTAAAGAAGTTCCATCGAAGGATAAATATGGCCAGAATAAATTCTTTTCATGACATTCTGGAGAATCTAAATGTTATTAGTGGACCCGTCAAAATGTGTCCAAAAAAAGGTAAAAAAAACCCTTCTTTTTACAGATATACAAAAGCATTTTCAAAAACAGTGTAGTGAATTGCTTATACCAATTTCCAAATTAGTAGACAAAACATTATGACCAGAAGTACTCGACCCTACAAACGTACATACATGTCGAAAAAGATAAAACCCTCTGCCATCTTTGGTGGCAACGGTTTTTCCATCACCCTCATCAGTGACAGCTTTTTCGCGTTCGTCGTTGAACATAGATTCTCATCAAGATTCTTCAGATCTCTTTATCGTGGGCGTCACGGAGCCAGTATTCCCTGAACTTATCTAGTCACGTCATCTTATATTTCGTCGGTCGTAGTTTTGCATGTGATCTCTGGGGATCCATGTTGTGAGTCGTGATGTCCTGCAGTTGTCTGCTATTCTCGTAACATGACCAGCCAATTACCATTTAAGTTTTCTTGTGGATAAATATATGCTTATACCATCACATTCAATAATATGGGAGAGTCATGAACATTAAGACAAAAATATCACCAACATCCTAGATATCCTGGGGAAAGAGCAAGTTTTGGGGAAGAGGATGATATCATGAGTTTACGGTCCCGGATGACAGCAGCCATAGGCTTGCAATGGCCCCTTACGTAAATGCAATCAATTGATTCGTACTAAAAATCCGTCTCGTATTCATTAGTTGGATTCAGTAAACAAAAATTAAGAAAAAAAAAAGAAAAAAAAAAAAGGAAACTGCAAATTGAAGATACATTCTGATTGGCTGAATTTTGATCGACTTAGAAATCTTCTTTGTTAATCTCGACGTAAACACGAAATTTATTTTTAATTTTGCGTGCGAAGTCTGTTTGAGAAATTGCAACGATCGAGCGTCGAATCAGAAATGATCCAATTTACACAAAACAGGCCTGGCTAGTCATTCAATAGAAACTATCACGTGACCAACGTCTTTTGGTAGCATTCTGTGTTCGGAGTGATCAATAAAAAAAATTGGGGAAAAGATGTGATCAGTGAATAAGTCGCTTTTCTCGCCTTCGGTTGGCAGTGATCACTGAAATGTCTGAATTGTCAAAATACAAGGGTGCACAAACCGGGGATTTTGGCACAAACCTTCAATGAAGATTGAACCTCCACTAAAAAAAACCCAATTAGCTTGAGGGATTAAAAATAAAACATCGTAAATGGTCAAATTTTCAGCCCTCTAACTACATTGCAGTGGCCCAAGCACGTGATATATTCACATATACATAACCAGGCAGCCAGATCAACTTGAAAACTGAAGAAATTTTTGTTTGGCAGTTATTAATACTTGTCTAACAAGAGGTTCGTTTCAATCATTCCAAAGATGTATGTTTAGAATTGAACGCGTGATACATACATACATACATACATACATAGCAAGGTGTGATGCATATTGTACTATTTCCCGATAGAAAAGCTGTAGTGGAGTGACTTCATCACATGCAGAGAGATCACAAGATAGCACAGTACATGACAGAAAAAACAGGAGTCAGAGATATCATGGGAACCATTAGAAAACTCAAATGAAAATTGATTGTCATGTTGCAAGAATGTCAGACAACCACGGGACCCCAAGGGATCATATGCGAAACTGAGACAGGCCAAACATGAGACAATCTAGACGAGTTCAGAAATATTTGGCTCCGCTATGCTCATGATACAGAAGTTCAAGTTTAACGACAGACGTTAAGTTGGTTATGACAACTTTATCAAGGATTAAAATGAGAGTTCGTCTCGGTAGATTTTCAGAAAATTTTAAGCCAACTTGGGACTTTCCTTGGAATCTGAGAAGTTTTTGCCGGGTGATCAATTAAAAAATTACGAAAAAAAAGTGAGCAATGAATAATTTTAATCTCTGTTGGGCAATGATCACAGAAAAAAAAATCCGAATTTTCAAAAAAGGTGGGCACAAACAAAGGGATCAATTAAGCATGAACCTTCATTGTATATTGAACCCCCACCAAAAGCCTATTTGGGAGGTGGGAATTTTCAGAGGAAAAACCGAAATATAATTGGTTAGATTTTGTAAACAAATGTCAGGAAAATAAAACAGCAAATTGAATATATATTCTGAGTGGTTGAATAAAGACATAAAGTGTAAATGTTGAAAATTTCAACCCTCTAGCTATATTGCTAGTGACTGGTAGCTTGAATAAATCTATCCAATTGAATGTTTCAAATCCTCAGACTTCCCAAACTTCGTGGCCGTTATTATGGAACTGATTGGTCAGAATTACAACCCTCGTTTAAAGTGTATTAATATCGGCCATTTGTTTAAATAAGGAATCTATAGAACTGGAATCAGTTCTACCATCCCATAGTGTTAACTCTTAATGTTTATTTTTCCGTTTATTCCCTGAAGTAATTGGGTTGTTGGAACTTTTTAAATCCCAGATATTGTCACAAATTGAGTTTAAGCCAAATGATGGTAAGTTTCGCTTACCACGGCGATATACGGACCTTCCTGGGATTAACATATTACAAGTTTCTCCTTTTTACGACATGCGAAAACGGACTTAGAGACGATAAGCACCCAATGTAGCGTCATTAGCTTCTCAATACGTAAGTTCGTATTAAGGTGATCGATAAACGCTCCTGATGCCGTACGTACATACATAGCCATGTAGCTCTACAGCTAGACAGAACGACTTAAAAACTAAAGAAACCTATGATGACAGTTTGGGTTGGTGGCTTCTAAAATGGAAAATGTAAGGGGGAAAATCGTACGATATTAAAATTCCGAGCAAACGTATGGGTTCGTTAGTTTGAAGTTTATTTTCGGATGTATTCGGCTTGAAATACACCACGGCTTTTCAGACACGTTGAATGAATAATCAGATAAAGGAACAATAAAGATAAGAATGTGAAGATACTTATATAGATAAGTATAAAGAATCCTTTGAAAGGGGGTGGGGGGAGGAGAATCGGGAATGAGGAAACAACGGAGAAGACAGGTAAGAATGTGGACTGGGTTGTTGGGGAAGAGGGAGAGGAAGGGGAGAGAGGTGAAGGTAGAGAGAGGGAGACAAGGATGGAGAGGGAGAGTGGAAGAGGGGAAAGGTGGAGTGAAGAAGTAGTGAGGAGGAAGACAAATGGGGAGGAAGAGAGAGACAGACAGACATAGGGAGAGGAGAAGAAAGAGAGAGAGAGAGAGAGTGATTTAACTATGAGAAATAGAAGAGAGGAGCCTTTAAAAGTAAAAAGGCGTAGTTGAACAAGGTAAAGTTTGAAGGAGTAAATATATACATAAAATTTCGTACACACTGTATCTTCCTGTTCTCACTTGATTTTGAATAGTACATCCTTTTATTCATATATATATAAATAAATAAATATATATATATATATATGTATATATATATATGTATGTATATATATATATATATATATATATATGGTACAGATCAGGTTAGCAATGTAGCATAATATAAAGCAATGTCTGATGTGTGATGGATTTATTTCATAGAGTGCTCGATACATTCAACTTTATACTATGAAAGTCAAGATGTTTTAGAGTAGAGCTACACAGCGAATCCATTGAGGCCCAGAGAGGGCAGAAACATGAACTAGTTTGTGTAGCAGATCCATATCCTATTATACATATATATATATATATATATATATATATATATATATATATATATATATATATATATAACTCCAAAACGTTCACCAAGAAAAACAACGTCATTTATATATGTCATTAAGAAACGGGCATATGATCCGAAAGAATGGTTATGAATTACGTTATATTATATCGAAACTCTTCTTTGACATGATCTCCCGTTATTACACGATGAATGTATCATTTGGCCTACACAACGTGGATCGAATAAACAATGAAAAAATGGGGCTGTTGCAAGAAATTTCTCCAATGATTCATTCTATCTATGTTGCTTTGGCCAAATGATATATTCACCATGTAATAACGGGAGATCATGATCACTAATTGTATGAAAAATTATCTATAATTATCTAATGAGAAAGATCTTTTATCTAAAATAATCTGAAAAAAATTGCTACCGCTAGATTTTGGCATTGTTACCCTAAAATGACCATAAAACCCCCCAAAACCTATTTCTTTAGATAATTTTAGATACAACATCTCTTTTTTTAAAGATAATTTTTGATAATAATTTAGATAATTATTTCTGGTACATGCAAGGGCTACGTTGATTCCCTCATGCGAGTTACGGATATATATGATATTTTTAGCTCTAAAGTCAGCTGGAAATTGAAAAGTTTAGCCGATTTTAGCCATTTTCAAAGACAGTTTTAAATCATTGTTTGTTTCTGAACAGCACTGTTTACTGAGAATTACATTCTGAATAGTTGCAATAAAAAAACAACTGAGCTTAAGATGAAAAGAAATACCGATAGAAAGTTGATAATAGATAAATAGAGACCAAGAGTAATTGTACTTGGTTCCGTTACAGGAACAGTACTTTATAAACTAGTCTAGTTGGTCAAGCCATCTTATTTTCTGTCGGCCACAGTTTCGCTTATGATGTCTGAGGACCCACGTTGTTAGTCGTAATGCTTGTCTTTCGCAACATGACCCGTTCATTGCAGTCTAATTCTATGATATTTAAGACTCCTCTTTTCACTCTTATACACTGTGCTGTCTCGTAATCTCTCCATGAGATGTTGAGTATGATTCTCTCCTGTTCATGTTGCATGGTTGTCAGTTTGAGGATTAAACTTTTGGTTAGGTTCCATGTTTAAGCTCCATAGCTGACAATCAGGAAGATGCATTGGTTGCATACCCTTCTTTTTATGACTAATGGGATTTTCTTGTCTTTGAACATTGGGCTTGCTTTCCCGAACTCTTGTCAGCCTAGAGTGATTATTCGCTTTATTTCCCCTTCTTATGAGGATTTCATGGAGATTCGTTGTCCTAAATAGATGTCGTGGTCTACTGTCTTCAATTCTATGTTTTCAATTCTGATTGTTGAGTCTTTATCCTGTATACATCTGTTGTACGTGACTTCTGTTTTACTGAAGTTCGTGTAGAGACATACTTTCTTGCTTTCTTTATTCAGTTCGTCGAGAATTATTTGGAGATCCTGAAAGTTTTTTTTTTTTTTTCAAAAAGCACGAAGTCATCAGCAAATCTCAGGTTATATCGGTATCTCAAAGCAAGCTGTGAAGGGTTTAGCTGAGATTGTATCTCCTTGTCTTATCCTATTTTCGAACTGAAAGGCCTCAGGGCTTGAACCAGACTTGAAACCCACAAAGATCAATAATGACTCATGGAGATAAAACCGGGACTTCGTCATCGGCCGTTGTCTCTTGAGAGACGAACACTTGACTCTTTTTTTCCGTATATTTTCAAAAATTTGATTTCGGTGATTAAATTACTGTATTTGGCAGCTTATAGAATGCTCGGGTGCATTAGACACACCCGAATTCATAAGACAGGAAAAAGTTGGAATTCATAACAACAAGTAACATTTACTCCACTGAAATTTAAACTTATTTAAGCTTAAAATCCTCACTAATTGTGACGTGTTCATCACAAACCAGGATGGAGAACTAAATCTAAAATAAAAATATATGTAATTTTGGATACTAAAGGTTGGGTTTAATTTATGACTTGTAGGGCTATGGTGATCTGATATATATAATTTCGGACATGGAAATAAGGTTAGGTTTGACTCATGACTTATGAGGCTAAGGTGATGTGATACATGTAATTTTGGCTACAGAAATTAGGTTAAGTTTGTAAGAAATAAGGAAGGTATTGCATAATTAGGTATTTCATTTCCTGCCAGTATCTCGATTTCACAAATAGTCTGTCTCAAAACGTTAATTCAATTTTGAAGCATTGGTTCTAGTTTCACAGGCTTGGCATCGGACGTAACAGGGAGAACTACAGCTCAACCAACACTCAAAACTTATGACTCCTGTCAGCGACCTTTGGCTTATAGTACGCTGGTTAGTTTTTGGAGTCATTTTAAAGTGTGAAAATTAATCTAAAAAGCCGCAAATTACGGTAAGCTTTCTGGAAGACGACCTTGAATAAAACTGGAATTGTTTACTTTTAAGAGACAGCACTTTTAATTATAGGACAACTGCCTTCAATAATTCACTGACCATGTTTCTACTTATCGTCTGCAAGTAATCAAAGCTTCTTTTCGAATGATTTAAGCGATATTAAGATATCACTATATCGAAAACTTCTGTGGCATTGCTTACCCTAAACCTAAAACATGTAACTCCTGTCCCCGAGCTTTGGCTTAAAGGACATTTTTGGGACATATTTATAGGGAGAAATGCGTCTAATGAGCCTCAAAATACGGTACATGAAAAATCATGAGAAAAAAAAAGTGTAAAGATAAACAGGTCTGGTTAGTCATCCAATAGAAACTGTTACGTGAACAACATCTTTTAGCAACATGCCATGTTGGGTGCGATGGATTTTTAAAAAAATCAAAAGGGGATGATCAATGAATAAGTTACTTTTTTCGCCTTCTGTTTGGGTAGTAATCGCTAAAAAGTCTGAATTTTCACAGGACTATCGGTAACAAGCTAGGGGATCAGTTTAACAAACACACTGAAAATTGAGCCCCCACTTAAAACCTATTTTGGGGGTGGAGATTTAAAAGAAACAAAAATGTTTTTGAAGACGAGTAAATGTTATCATTTTCAGCACTCTATCTCCATTCATGCAGTCTGTACGCGTGATAGATACATACATCCATTCGTACATGGATAGCCGGTCGGACTGACTTGAAAACTGTAGAAATCTATGTTGGCTGTTTCCTTGACAGTTTCTAATTTACGGAATGAGAGAGCGGGGAGAGAAGAAAAGAGAAGAAAAACAGGAAAAGAGAAAAAAAAATCTTATCAAAATATGAACCACAAGTTCAACTATGCATCCACCGTCCGTGGTAGAGGAGAAAAAGAAGACAAAGAAAAAGAAGAGGAAAATGAGTTGGGTTCACCCGAAGGACTGAACCAAGTTTCATACCAATCCAACTTGATAGAGCTGAGAAAATCGATATTCAAGCATAACCAGTCGTGGAAGTTGTAGCAGGAAGAAAGAAGGAGAGAAAGAGCGAAAGGGTGACGAGGATGGTTAACCCGAAGGTCTGGACCATATTTCGTATCAATCCACCAAAAAATCAACCTTCTAACGTTTTTTGAATTAATTTCAATGCAACTGCAAAACGAAATATTCTGTGAGAATCATTTTCAATAAAAATCGTAAATGGTCATTATTGGCCTTTACCAAATACACATGTGCGAATCTTGTACGTGCTATTATGACATCATTGCAGCCGATTAAAATGATCAGAGTAGATGTTGATATTTGGATTGAATGCAAAAATAAACCAATTATATACATTTAGATTATGAGACCTGTTAAAATCCATCTATGTTGTCACCAATTACTAAAAATACAGTCATCTTTTAATCTAACCGAAAACTTTTTGTTCTGCTTGGCACTTCAAGGGGTGAAATTTTATCCGTAGACATTTTCTCCTGGCAAATTTTGTCCGGGTAATCTTTGTCCGGCCCCTTTTTTGTCATATGCTAACAACCAGTTGGCTTTAATGCATTTTAAGTAATAGGGAGTACAAGGGACTAAGAAGCCATACATCTTTGGTAGAAGTAAACAGACGTAGTTATCTGAAATTTTTTCTTTAGCAATACGGTGCTTAGACTATGGAATGCAGTGCTATCAACCGATGTAAATGATACGAAAAAGAATTATGGTATTTATTTCACAACTACAGATGTTTAATGCTCTAGATATTGTATAAATGTGATTGTTATGTGTGCCTGTGTGTATAGTTTTTTTTTCACACTAAAATAAATGTCGACCTATTTTAAAATTCAAGTTATTGGGAAAGATTGAGAATCTGGCTGCTCGCATCATTACTTGAACGTAGAATGCTCTTAGATTTAATTGAAACTTTAAAGATAATAAATGATTATGATGAAAACGTATTTATCCTGTCGAACAGAAGACATGATGTAATAGTACGCCCCAATAAATCAACAGGCTTCTTTAGCGAAATAGTTGGGTGCTATTTGAATGAATTGCCTGAATATGCAAAGAATAAAAGTATTAATAGCTTTAACGAATTTCAAGTTAACCGCTAATAAAAATGGATTAAATGGTCTGTAATCCAATGCATCCACCCAATAGTCACTTATGGAGCTGAAACATGGAACCTAACCAAGAAACAGATCCGCAAATTGAGAACCATGCAACGTGCACATGGAATAATTATACTGGGCCTCACATGGAGTGACCGTAAGACAGCACAGTACATCCGGGAAAAGACAAGAGTCAGGGACATCATAGAATCCATTAAAAATCATAAATGGCAGTGGGCAGGCCATGTTGCAAGTATGGTGGACAACCGATGGACATCACGACTAACGACTTGGATCCCCCGAGATCACATGCGCAACCGGGGCCGGCAGAATATTAGATGGAGGGACGAGCTAGACAAATTCAGAAAGTACTGGCTGCGCGACGCCCATGATAGGGAAGTGTGGGAAGTACTGGGGAAGGACTATGACCAACGACGAACGTTGAAAGAATGATGATGATGATGATGATGATGATGATGATGATGATGATGATGATGATGATGATGATTTGGAACTCGGGAAATCTATAAAAGAATTCAAGTTATCAAGTATTCTGTTGAGAAAACTGATTTGTGATGAGGCCATGTTGAGCTGGAATAAGATTTTGAAGTGTCCATAAGACAATATATTATAATAAGGCACTTATAGACGCATTATATATATATATATATATATATATATATATATATATATATATATATATATATATATATATATATATATATATATATATATATATATATATATATATATGAATAAATAGATAGATACTGTCAGGTAGTTACTAGAAAAAACCGCCAAAAGAACAGATATTGACACGTAGAAAACATGCAGCTTTTCATTAAAAAAAAAAAGAATCCATAGTTTTGAAGAAATGCACAGGTGAGGCCTCTCCCTTCAACAACTCTCGGGCAAACTTCCCTTTACTGTCAGACCCCGCTCCCCCGGCCACCTGCCAGCTAGCAGCCCCACCCCCCTCTTCTTCAAACCTCTGTCTTGTTACGATACTCACTGCACCAATCAACGCAGTTGGCCGCCTTCCTTATACGATCCTACATTCTCTGCTACCACACCAAGAATATTTCACATTTGTGCATTTTATATGGAAGCTCAGTGGTACAACGTTTTGATATCTTTCAGGCAATATACGTAATTCAATAAAATGCACCCTTGAATTTTATTCCAAGTGATGGCTTGGGCTAACAGTCGACTTTGTGAGAGATGAGCTCGAAAAAACATCTTCTATCTATGACACCACGACTACAATTGAAAACTATATCTTTTTAGCTTGAGATCAGCAGCAGTCGCTGGCGATTTAATTTTCTTAATAAATCATGAATGAATAAGGATTTAGAGCAAAATAAAAGCCAGTTTCGCACTGCTCGGACCAGGAAGTTATGATATCATAACCAAGCAGGGATTAGATGTATTTTAAAATCCCAAGCGCTCTCTCTTGAAAACATTGATTGAACAATTGAGAAATAGTTTTTCGCTGGAAAGTTTTGCACACATCTGAAATTTGCCCAACTTTTTTAAAGACACTTCAACTATACAATCTGATAAATTTCTAAATAAATATCCGTAGCTCACTTGTGTACTAGAACTAATTATTAGAAAATGATCTTTTATCCAAAATTATCTTGAACATACCAGCACGAGATTTGGGCATTTTGGAACCAAAATGACTATAGGGACCACAAAAACACTTTTTTCAAAGAAACAAAACAAAAAACGTTTTAGATGGTGCCTAGCTGTGTACACATGCATATTTTCAAGGTTATATCCCCAAAACTATTACCAAGAGCACCCAGAGACACACATACACACACGTAATTAAGCACATAGACGTAGACACCCCAAAAGAGAAAAATCTGTAACCCATTTGGTTGGTCGGGCCATTTGTGAGGCTACGGCGATTCAATATTGATCTCGAATATCACATGGAGGGATCACAAGACAGCACATTATATCACAGAAAAAAGGAGTCAGAGACTCAAATGGGCACTGGAAAGCCATCCTGCATGAATATCAGACTTCACGACTTACAGAGTGGATCCCCAGTGATTATATGTGAAACTATGGCCGACTGAAAATTTAGACAGCTTTAAAAGATATTGTCGCTGTGAAGCCTACGAATCTTATGCAAGATTTCTGTCCAGTAATGGACGTTAAGCAGATGCTGCTGACACTGCTGATGTGGATGGAATAGATCTATCTGAATCTTTGGTCGAGTTTATAAATTGGAGGCTTTAATTCTGTTCTCAACGAATTCTCATAATGGCTAAATCTTATGCATGTCTCCATTTGATTCTCTCTAAAAAATACAAGTTGGAACCCGACCAAACAGGCAGGTTTTCAGCTAGTTGCTGCAGAAGGCCTAAATGGGTCCTACCAATATTTGAAATAATGACAACCTTAGAATTATCCTTCACCTCTTCCACTAGCTTCAACTTATGATACATGTATGGGTTTAAGGGTGTTATTTGAACTTCTGCCTTTTGGTATAGCTTTACTAGCTCAATTGGTAGAGCAGGCAGGCATTGATCACATTCCCTTTGGGGTGTGTGTGTGGGTTTCATCAACACTATTAATTCTCCCTCTCTCTCTCTCTCTCTCTCTCTCTCTTGCTTTCTTCCTTTGGAATGAAAACTAGATAATTCTGGATATAATTTGAGGCGATTCAGATATAAACTGGAAACTAGCGTCTCTCTCTATCCCCTCTCTCTCTATCCTCCATCAAACATTTTTCCACTTCTTTTTCCACTTCTTTTTCTCAACCGGAAGTCTTAAATTGTCATTGTTGTAAGCAGAGGAGAATAAAGTCATAACTCAGTGAAAATCTCTTTCTCTCTCTCTTCCTCTTTCTCTCCCTCTCTCCTCCTCTCTCTCTCTCTCTCTCTCTCTCTCTCTCTCTCTATATATATATATATATATATATATATATATATATATATATATATATATTCGACTGTTTCTTGGAGTGGCGCATTTTCAAGGAAATCTCGAATGATCCTTTTGAATTAGCAATTTTGAATGGTTAAAATTGGCTAAATTTTTTAAAAATGGCTGAAATTGGGTATTGCATTCCCTGGTAACAGTAGACATTCCCACAATCGCACACAAAGGCTCCAAAAAGTATGTACAATGTATTGATCAGTATGACGTTTACAAAAAAATCTTATTCTCTGTCTAAATATCTCAGTGTTAAATAACGTTATTCTAGATCTAAAGATACCGTTCTTGACATCTATGTAGAACTATATATATATATATATATATATATCATCATCAGCAGCAGCCTTTTAGCGAGGAGTTCATATCTGTGTATCATTTCCAGCTCGAAGGGTCGAGTGAGTTCTTTTCGTTCGCCAAATGGTTACAGTTTGATTCGGAACATTTTCCCGCTTTTTTCTTGGTGTTAACTTGTATTTCACATCTTGTTCTGTGGTCACTTCCTACATTGAACTGATTTAAGACCTGAATGTCTTTCCTGGTGTCGCTCTTGCCTCCTAGAATATCATAGATTTCTTTCTTGGTTTCATGGTTAGGACTCTTCCAGACCCATTTTCTATTGGGTTTCTTTTCGAAGAAAGTCTTTATGATTTTGAACCCGTTAGCTGTTGCAAACTAAGCAGGATGTTTACCTCTTTCGTTCCGTATTTTGTATCAGATGCAACTAACATATCCGTGCCCTATCTGAACGTTGAAGTCCTCTATAATGATGTCGAAGTTTTTTTTCCCTTGTATATTGAAGTATAGAGTTCAAGTGGTCGTAGAAGCTGTCTATATCCTCCTTGGTTGATTTTGAAGTGGCATCGTAAACTTGAATGATGATCAGTTTGTACCTATTTGAGAGTTGTACAATGACACTGGCTACGCGGTCAGCAAAAAAGCTTTGAATTCTCCAACATCGTCTTCGGGTCTTTTTTTTTTAATAATTCGTTCTGTTTCCTTTTTTTCTTTCCCGTAACTGTGAAAAAGATACTTGCTCTTTAGTTCTTCCTCGGGTTTTGTCATTTCCTTAATACCTATAACGTCACATTTGAGGGGTTTTTTTTTTGTTTTTTTTTCTTCATTTTTAGATCGGTTAAGTACATGGAACTTACTGACATTCTACCAAGAGTAAAATATGGAAAGAACACCCTTGTCTTTCCTCATCACGAGGGATACAATTGGTGTTAAGGGCCGACGGAGCTCTGAGGTTACACTGATTGACATCACTTGTAACCAATCCACCAGACCCCCTTCCAGTGCAATAGGGTTTGGCCTAACACTCCCCATGGTTCTCACGATCAAAAATATAACGGCTGTTCCTGCTGGGTCAGCGGTTTCAAAAGGCCTAGCCACATTACTTGCGTTGCTAAGCGGCTACCCAAACACGACCCCAAGAACATCACCAAGAAAACTACACGATACTTACTTAGTCAGAACATTCTCAATAGACATGCACTTAACTGATCTAGAAAATTAAATAAAGCACACACACACACACGCATATATATCTATATATCTACATATCTATCTATCTGTCTCTATTTCTCTCTCTCTCTCTACATACACACACACACACACACACACACACACACATATATATATATATACATATATATAGGATGTGGATTGGCTTTATACTTCGAGAGTCAAGTTGTTTTAGAGTAGAGCTGGAAATATATAATAGGATGTGGATTCGCTTTGCACACACACACGCATATATATCTATATATCTACATATCTGTCTGTCTGTCTGTCTCTGTCTCTCTCTCTATATATATGTATATATATTTATATATAGGATGTGGATTCGCTTTATACTTCGAGAGTCAAGTTGATTTGGAGTAGAGCTGGAAATATATAATAGGATGTGGATTCGCTACACAAACAAGTATATGTTTTTGCCCTTTCTGGGCCTCATCAGGCGACTGATCCTAAGGGAGGCCATGATGGAGAGTCCAGACTGCTGTAGTAATCTGTCCCCAAAATCGCAAAGCTTAGCCACTTGCATACATACATAGCCTCGTCAGCATAAATAGAATAAACAATGAAAGAATCGAACCTGCGACTAATGGAGAGCCGCTAAGCATGTACAGTCACTTGGGAATGTAATCTAACAATTTTTAGCGATTCCAAACGACAATTTTCTTTGAATCTAGCGACTTTTAGCTATTCAAGAAATCCAAGAAAATACACTATTCCAAAGATTACCAAAATCTGACGATGGGGTTTCGGGCACTGATTCTTGTTCAACCAACAGTATCGGGGCGTTGTCCCGAATACATATATATATATATATATATATATATATATATATATATATATATATATATATATATATGTCTGGTGGTAGGGAGTTGATCTTATCGGATAGCATCTCATGAACCTGAGAAGCATCAACTCTCTCAACGTAGAATCATTTTGGAGAACTCACAAAATTCAGTCAAGATCTTCTCTCGGCCAAGGAAAACAACAAGATAAGGCTCACTGAAACACCCATTCATCTCATACATATATATATATATATATATATATATATATATATATATATATATGCGTGTGTGTATAATTTTTAAATCACCAAAAATGTTACATGGTAAACAACTGATGATCCCATTTATAAACATTGACATATAATATCTAATTCCGTGTAAATCATAAAAACTGAAAAATAAAAATTAGGTACAGATGATATTAAATGATTGTTTTTTTTTGTTTCTATCATTTTAAAATCTTGTGAATTATCGTTGATAAACAAGTATTGCTCAAACATTTGAACAGGCTCACTATATGTTTTTTTCCCTGATATTGAAGGGGAAGGGGGCATAATGGAATTTTTAGGGATGAGTTGGGGACAGTAAAAAGCAACTGAAATTTTTGGCAACTCTTCCAAATAACAACATGAATTCACTTTTTATAAATACCCTTGGTCAATTCAAAACAAGATTTCAGAAGAATAGAAGCAAAAACAAATAACTCTTGTTTTCATTCAACAATTTAATTCTATTAAAAATCTTTTCGAGAAATTTAAAATCCAGAACCACAAAACATGACTAAATGCATACCTTGTTATCTTGATTAGAAGAAATTTAAATCTTCCTGCGCAAAGTTCTTGTTTTTAACTCCAGCGATTAGAAGCAAATGTAGCTGTCTGTTCAAATAATCACAAGCAATATATATATATATATATATATATATATATATATATATATATATATATATATATATATATATATATATATATATATATATATATATATATATATATATATATATATATATATATATATAAACTGTCGTGTTGAAAGAGATGAAAAAGATCAGGAATAAATGATATGAGAATTTAGGTTGAAAGCAGTTATTTGGCCTCTGCACTGCTGTCAGCTGTATAGCTCAATGGTAAGAGCATCGCCACGGTGAAGCAGCTACCCTATCGGTTGCAGGTTCGATGCCTGCAGTAGCCCTGTTTTCTTTAATTGTTTATTCTATTTACGTTGTCTGAATTGAATGATATATTAGCCGTGTAACGACCGGAGATCATTCCAAAATATATTGCTATTCAATATAACGCAATTTATAATTCATTCTGTTGGACCAAATACGTCCATTTCATTTCTCAAATGCACATATATATATATATATATATATATATATGGGCATATTTAAACAACGTAATGGGACTATTCGATTTCCTGCAGCACTCCTATTTTCTTTAATTGTTTATTCTATCATATATTTTTAGGTACTGCTTCGTCTATGACTATACAGCTCATTGTTTTGAAAAAGAGTTTAAATGGATATTTGCAATGGCAGTGAAAAATACTGTTGTCTGTTGATCACAGACAATATTTTGTTCAGATTTTATAATTGATAAAGGCAAGTCTGTTCAGTCACTCAATAGAAAATGCCTTCCCTGCTAGCCGGACCAACTTGAAAACTGGAGAAACCAGCTTTTGTGACAGCTTTGGTTTTAACACACACACAATATATATATATATATATATATATATATATATATATATATATATATATATATATATATATATGTGTGTGTGTGTGTATGTATGTATACATATTATTGTGTCATCCACAGACTGCTGTTTCGCTAAAGACTATCCATTATCCCATCCAGTACCACGTGGCAGGATTGAAACCTTTGCTTCAGACCCGGAGGCCGGTATCCTGCCCCTGAGCTACGGAACTGGACGGTCTGAATTGAAGCGATATATTTATTTTAGCTTTAAATTCCCCATCCACCAGAGTGCTCAATTCTTATGGAAGAGCATTGCATAAGCTTACAATTAACGGGTTACCTCACTTAAAGAGTGCTCAACCCTGAATAGAGGAGAATTAATTTTGTATTATCGACAGACAATTGCATTTTACTCAGACGTTGGGAATATTTCTCCATATCGCTCAATTTCAAAATATTGAGCACTTTTACCATGCACTATATATATATATATATATATATATATATATATATATATATATATATATATAGTGCATGTGGTACAAATCAGGCTAGTAGTATAACATGATATAATGATGAATCAATAATATAAAGCCACTTCTGAAATGTAATGGATTTATTTAATAGAGTGCTCGATACATACAACATTCTACTCATGAAGAAATGTTGTTTTAGAGTAGAGCTTTAAATAAATAGTAGAATGTGGATATATATATATATATATATATATATATATATATATATGATAACACACTTCATGTATGACATTTTTTGTTTTTTAATTCCCTGAAACAATTACATGGTAAACAACTGATGATCCCAAGTGGAAATTAGCACATGGTACGACTGATACTCTCATTCCAAGAAAGTGGAATATATTGTGATGCGTAAAAGTAGTTCCCACTCTACAACTTTGGTTAAGAACCGGTCTGGTTAGTCACATAATAGAAACCTTCATGCAACCAATGTCTTTTGGCAGCATGTCATGTTGGGGGTGATCAATTAAAAATTGGGCAATTAGTAAGTTACTTCTCTCGCTTTCCGCTGGTGCAATGATCACAAGAAAAATACGAATTTTCTAAAAAAACTAATTGGGGGAAGGGATTTTCAAAAAAAACGTGGAAAATTTTTTCTCAAGACTGTATAAGGTATAAATATTGAAAATATCAGCCCTCAAGCTCTATTGTTGCAGCCTGCAGGCGTGATACGTACATGCATGTATACATAGCCAGCCTAACGGATCATCTTGAAAACTGTAGAAACCTTTATTGACAGCTTTGGTGACAGTTCTTATTGACAGTTTTTGTATTGCACATTTTGTGTTATACACACACACATTTATATATATACATATATATATATATATGCATATATATATATATATATATATATATACACACACACATATACAAATATATATATGTATTTATATATATACACACACACATATACATATATGTCTATACATATATATACACGCACACACATATACATATATATATATACATACACACACACACACACACACACACACACACACACATATATATATATATATATATATATATATATATATGTAAATTTGCTGAAATAAAACTATTTAATGCGTTTTATTTGATTTGATCGTATCTCAGGGAAGCAATCAGACCATGAAATACAAACGATGTAGCTGCACCTAATTTTATCCTGCTCCCGCTGGCTTCTTGGCTCAAGCTGGTATCACACATCGCGCAAACATATTATCTGTCTCCAGTTCACCACGATGTGTTTATTTTCTTGGCTTCAGACATTGTGATCATTGAATGAATAGATAGAGCCTTTTCTTGTCACAACAATCATTAACGGATCAGTGGGTTGTAATCTGACTTATTTACCCTTTCTAACGAAACTGGAGAGGCGTATGTATTCGGTCATATCCGTCTCTCTGTATGTCTTTCCATCTATCTGTCCACACGATATCTCTAAGAGTACTCAGTTTAAGGTTAGATATCCGATAGACAAATACTTTTCCGTTTTTTTCCCCCATACATTTATATTTACTCTGATGACTGTCGACACGATATCTCCCGACGTCCACAAAAAACTTTCAGTGATTTTTTCTGCGGAAAATAAGGTCTTAAAGAATAAAAATTACTTGTTTTTTTCTGCTTTTGTCTTGTGAAGACTTGAGTATTGAGGTTCCCGAGAGGGTACTTTTCATGAATGCATATTATTATTATTATTATTATTATTATTATTATCATTATTATTATTATTATTATTATTAATAATAATAATAATAATAATAATAATAATAATAATAATAATAATAATAATCTGAGAACTTAAAAAAGTGTGGAACATGAAAATCAGGATACTACCAGTAATGACAGTTGCACTCGGAACCGTACCAAAGACACTGAAGGAGAGATTGGAGGAACTAGGAGTGAAAGGAAGGGATTGAGACTGTGCAGACCACAGCATTACTAGGAACTGCATGAATACTGAGGAAAGTGCTAAAAATGTGAGATCTACGACCCCAACTGTTAGCAGTGGCCTAATAGAGGAGGAGAAGAAAAAGCACTGCTGTGATAGGTGAGTGAGAGATGAGATGAGATGAGAGAAGGGCTGAAGACCTATGGAGACATACTGTCACACAACTTCCAGCAGTAACCACCAGGCAACTAATGAGAAATTAATAATAATAATAATGATAATATTATTATTATTATCATTATTATTATTATTATTATTATTATTATTATTATTATTATTATTTGGAATCTCACACCAGTTGCCTGGTGGTAACCGCTGGAGTTTGAGTGACAGCAAGTCTCCTCAAGTCTCCAGCCCTCCTCTCCTAGTAATCATAGGTCGCAGTAATTCTACGATTTACAGTTTCACACCGGTTGATAATAATAATAATAATAATAGTAATAATGATAGTAATGATAATAATAGTAATAATAGTAGTAATAATAATAATAGTAATAATGATAATGATAATAATAATAGTAATAATAGTAGTAATAATGATAACAATAATGATAAGAGTAATAATAATTGAAATAATAGTAGTAATAATAATGGTAATAATAATAATAGTAGTAATAATAATAGTAGTGATAATAATAACAATTATGATAAGAGTAATAATAATAGTAATAATAACAGTAATAATAGTAGTAATAATAGCAATAATAATAACGATAATAATAGTAATAATATTAGAAATAATAATAATAGTAATAATAGTTTTTAGTGAGAGAGAAAGGTATAGAGTTTGTATATAAA
>OY735241.1:5259041-5271541 GCA_963457665.1 Thysanoteuthis rhombus
GCCTAGAGAGGGCCGAAACATTACCTAGTTTGTGCAGCGAATCCACAACCCACTATTTTTATATATATATATATATATATATATATATATATATATATATATAATGTGTACTGTAGAGAGTGAGACAGACTCGGGAGTGAGGTGTTTGGGGGTAAGGTTTATTAATCCTTATAAGTAAATTGTCCATACATGTTTCGGGATTCTTCCCATCATCAGTGGTGTGTGCTGTGTGAATGTGTATCAAAATGTGCCATGTGGAACCAGAGTCCACTGCCAGCATGCATTGTCAATATATATATATATATATATATATATATATATATATATATATATATATATATACACACTCACACATCTATATATATATATATATATATATATATATACACACACACACACACACACACACACACACACACACATATATATATATATATATATATATATATATATATATATATATATATATACTTTGTGATTACTGTAACTAATACAAATTAACAATTTTAGACAAGAACCGAAATTCCACTATGAATATCATCGCCAGATCAGATTTCTTTAACCACTCTCTCCTCGGATCACTTAATTCCCTACAATTGCTCTTAACCTATTTTAATCTGGTCTTGATAATAACTTTCTGCCATTCTAAGAACAGCCGACTCATGTCGTTGTTGAAAAAATAGCATTATTAAGGCGATTAAGAAGATGAGGAAGGTTTACATGCGATTGAGAAAATGATGAGAGCGTTGTTCCCTCCAAGCAGCGTGCTTATGTGCACACACACGCCTTGCAACCAGCGCACAAACGAAATGTACGCACAAAAGATAGCTTACTAAGTTCTCATCGAGAAAATCCCAAAAGATCATATGAGGCCAACAGGAAAAAAAATGGCACGAACCAGACAAGTTCAGAAAGTACTGGCAGAGCGATGCCCATGATAGAGAGATCTGGCAAATCTAGGGGAAGGTTGGTGTCCAACGACGGACGGTACAAGGCTGCTGCTACTAATGATGATGATATAGTGTCGAATTCAAAAGTGCGCACACGCTTTTTGAAGGAGAAATAAATTGTTTGAGTTATGCAATATCTTTTATATGCACTTTTTAATACTGTGACTCAAGTTGGCAGTTCTAGGAATGGCAAGGATTTCTCTTCAAAACCTAATTCATATCGGTGAACAGAGTTTGTAAAGAATAAAGTGACCCGAAGAAAGAGTGGTTAAAGAAAGATGAGCAGCGTTCCTTAAAAAGAAAGAAAGAAACAACTGAAAAAGAAAGAAAGAAAGAAAGCTGTTATCTTGATAAGATCAAATATATAGTACCACAACGTGCGTCATATTGTGGAGTACAGTTGTAATCTAATGAATGTGGATAACAGACTAAATATGTTTATACAAGCATGATATAGTATAATTTTTATATATAAAATTCATAAAAAAATTCATGACTATTGTTATTTATATTTATGAAGTTAGTCGTAATTCAAAATTAGGCATGACTTTCTCGATAGAAACTTACAATTTAGTCTCATTGTAACTCTTGAAGTCAGATGCAGCAAATGCATTTCTATTTTTTTGCATCAAAACCATAATATTTCATTCGAAATCGAACGGTTTATGTGATGACATAAGCCTAAAAATCCATGGAGAAATTCTGGGGATATCGTGTCAACATTCATGAACAGATACCCAATTGAACAGAATTATCTCTCAATCGGAAAATTTGGATCCGAGCTAAAATTGAACCAACCTTTTCATTTCTCATTGGTTACTCCTGTGCAGAATTTTATTGAAATTGATCGAGTACTTTCGGATATATTGTGTACGGACAGATATTTTTTTTATTAGCGAAGAGAATATCCAAGAAACTATATGAAACATTTTCAGTCATTCATCTTGGCGTCACCCCTTCTGATTACATCACCCGGGGCGGGCCGCTCCTCAGTCCCCCACTTGGTCCACCACTGTGACCAGAGAACATTTGGACAGTTGCATGCGTTCGTGTGTGCGTTTGGGATTCAAGTTGGTATTTGCCACGTTGGTTGAGTGTCCAGAGGCGTGTTCCTGCACGTGAAGAATATTCTGGTTTGCTCGTGGGATTTGTTTACTTCGTGAAGTCTTTGACACGCATCTGAGACCGGGTTAGAATTGGTTAGGGCGGAAGGAAGGAAGGAAGGAAAGAAGGAAGGAAAGAAGGAAGAGAGGAGGAAGGAGAATTGAAGAATTGAAGGGAGTGGCGTGTTTCGTTGAGGGAGTGAGAGAATGGCGAGTGTGCGGAGAGTACAAGATGGCGTCGGATTTTCGTGTTTGGAAAAGCGGAATAAATATGAGTGGAAAAGGAGAAAGTCGTTCTTAAAGGAATAAGGAGAGAAGCAAAGAGGAAGGGTAGGAGTGGAGAGAGAAAGAGAGAAAGAGAGAGAGGGGGGGATGACTCAGAAAAAAAAGACAGAGAGGGGGAAGAGAGAGAGAGATAAAGAGAGGGAAGAAGTAGTCGAGTGAAGTGATTGAGAAAGAATGGAGTCACCGAAGGAGAGGCACAGAAAGAGAGGGAAATAATAGGGAAGGGAGAGAGAGGAGTAATTGGAAGAGTCGAATAAGGAGAGAGAGGAGGAGGTTGTAATGAAGAAATAGGAAGGGAGATAATAGAGGGAGGGGCAATTGGAAGAGTCGAACAAGGAGAGGAAAGGAAAGGATAGTAATAGAGAAATAGGGAGAGAAATAGAGAGAGAGAATAGAAACACAGAAGTGAGAGAGAGAGAGAAAGGGAGGGAAGGGGAATATCTCAGAAAGAGAGAGAGAAAGGGAAATGAAAGAGAAATAAGGAGAGTCAAGGAGTAATGGAGTGGAGTGATAGAGAGAGAATAGAGGCACAAAAAGAGAGTGAAATAGTAGAGAAGGGAGAGAGGGGAGCAATGGGAAGAGTCGAATAAGGAGAGAGAAGGAGGGGTAGTAATGGAAAAATAGGGAGAGAATTAGAGAGAGAGAATAGATACTCAGAAGCGAGAGAGAGAGAATGAGAAAGAAGGAGGGGGAAATAACCCAGAAAAAAAGAGACAGAAAAAGAGAGGGGGAAGAGAGAGAGGGGAGAGAGAGGGGGAGAGAGGAGGAGTATTGTGGTAGAGTGATAGAGAAAGAATTGAGGCACCGAAATAGAGGTACAGAAAGAGAGAGAAATAAGAGATAAGGGAGAGAGGGGGAGGAGCACTTAGGAGAGTCGAATAAGGAGAGGGAAGGAAGGGATAGTTACGGAGAAATAGGGGGAGAAATTGATAGAGAGAATAGAAACACAGGAGCGAAAGAGAGAGAGAGAGAGAGAGAGAGAGAGAAAGAGAGAGGGGAGGGAAACTCAGAAAAAAGACCCAGAGAGAGGGGGAGAGAGATAAGGAGAGGGAAGAAGTAGTTGAGTGGAATGATAGAGAGAGAATGGAGGCTCTGAAAGAGAGTGAAATAGTAGAGAAGAGAGAGAGGGGAGCAATTAGAAAAGTCGAATAAGGAGAGGGAAGGAAGGGATAGTAATGGAGAAATAGGGAGGGAAATAGAGAGAGAGAATAGAAACACAGAAGCGTCCATCTGCCTCCATCCATTGGTTCGCTTTCCAAATCCAACGTTATTCCAATGTCTATATTTCAATTTCAGTTTAGATTATCCCCCTTTCTGGCCAAATTTGCCCACCAGAACTGTTAAAAAAGGTTTCTTCAGTTTTCAAGATGGTTCGGTTGGCTGGCTGGTGATGTACGTATCATGCGTACAGGCCGCACCAATGGAACTAGAGGGCTGAAAACACTCCTTATTATGTCAAGTAAAAACGCTTATTTTAGTTTTTTTTTCAAATTCCCCCACCAAAAATTGTATTTTAGTGGGGGTAGGGTCAATTTGCAATGTAATCATATGCTAAGTGAGCTTCTGGTTTTTCAGAAATTCGGTTGAGCAACAGTAGCTATCAGAGATGGTGAAGGATTCTATGCCTTTTTAAACGTGTGTGTATTTGTGTCCTAGCACTCCTGACCATACCGTTTTGTCAATTTGAAAATTGGCATCAGTACTCCACTTTGCCTCTTCTAGAACTTTTCTTTAAATTTTTGGAAATTTTTGAGATTGAACAACCGTAGCGTCAAAATTTGAAGTCGTAAAAAATCCGTCGAATAATGATATGATTTGAATACATTCTGTGTATGACACCAGTGGTGTTTTCAATAAGAAAACATATATATATATATATATATATATATATATATATATATATATATATATATATATATATATATATATATATATATATATATATATATATATATATATATATATATATATATATATATATATATATATATATATATATATATATATATATATATATATATATATATATATATGCATGTGGAAGTGCCTATTTTCTCACTAGGACCATTCCATACACACACACACATACATACACACACACACACACACATATATATATATACATACTTGGAAGTGTCTATTTTCTCACTGGGACCATTCCACACACACACACACACACACACACACACTCACACATATATACATACTTGGAAGTGGCTATTTTCTCACTAGGACCATTACACACACACACACACACACACACACACACACATATATATATATATATACATACTTGGAAGTCGTTATTTTCTCACTAGGACCATTCCACACACACACACACACACACACACACACACACGCACATACATATACTTGGAAGTGGCTATTTTCTTAGGACTATCCCCCCACACACACACATATATACTTGGAAGTGTCTATTTTCTCACTAGGACTATTCCACACATACATACACACTCACACACATATATATACTTGGAAGTGGCTATTTTCTCACTAGGACTATTCCACACATACATACACACATACACACTCACACACATATATATACTTGGAAGTGGCTATTTTCTCACTAGGACTATTCCACAGAATCTAAAGGAAAAGAACTCCTGTAGATTCTTAAGCTCGATACTCCTTGCTAGGACCTTGTGTTGTAGAGCTGGGACATTGGGACAACATTACATTTGACGAACATTTTATGCAGTGACGATTGAAGTCCAGTGTGTGAATCTTATTAATGAGACTGTATGTTCCCCAAATCTTCGTCTGCGAAGCCAAGCTATTCATGTTTCCAGTAAATCTATGATGGCAACCATAATGAAAGTGAGACTGGAAGAAAAAACTGTTACAACACGAAAGCAAATACACTCTTGTGGTTTATGGTGTTGACATATATATATACATAAATATATTTCAAATTTTATACTTCGTCAAAGCAAAGCGAAGACTGCCCCGCCCTTAAATAAATGTTTGTTTTTTTTTTCTGTATAAAAGATAATGAGCGCAGGTCTGATTAGTCATTCAAAAGAAACTGTAACGTAACCAACGTCTATCGGCAGCATGGCTTATGGGGGGTGATCAATAGAAACAAATTATCTGGGGGTAATAGGTTGGAATAAAGAGAAAGTGGAAATGGAAAAAATTGCGAGGAGTTGAGAAAGAAAAGGTCTGGTTAGTCATTCAATAGAAACCGTCAGACAGCCAACATCTTTTAACAGCATGACCAATTCATCATCATCGTCATCATCATCATCATCATCATCATCAGTCTTTTATCGTCCGTCGTAGGACATGAACCTTCCCTAAGATTCGCTTCATCTCTCTATCGTGGGCGTCATAGAGTGAATACTTTCTGAACCTGTCTCATATTCTTCCGGCCCCGGTTCAATGTTTAATCTGTGGGGATCCATGTTTTGAGTTGTCTGCCTTTCTCGCAACATGATCAGCCCATTGCCATTTGAGCTTCCTAATGGAATCTATGATGTCTCAGACTCCTATTTTTCCCCTTGATATACACTGATGTCTTGTTATTTCTCCATGTGAGGTTGAGCATGATTCTCTCATGTCTGCGTTGCATAGTTCTCAGTTTGAGAGTCAGTCTCTTGGTTAGGTTCCATGTTTCAGCTCCCTAGGTGTCTATCGAGCGGATGCATTCGTTGTAAACCCTTCTTTTTAGGATTAATGGGATTTTCTTGTTCTTGAAGGTTGAGCTTGTTCTGCTGAAGGCTTGCCAACTATAGGGTGATTCTTCCCTTGATTTCATCTTCTCTTGAGGATTCCATGGAGATTCATTGTCGTGGGTACATATAGTGGTTCATTTTGTCCTGCGTTTTTCGATTTTGATCACTGTGTATTTATTTCCAGTGTGATTGTTGTACATGACTTTTGTTTAGCTGAAGTTCATGCGAAAAGCCATCTTTCTTGCTTTCTTCGTTCAGTTTGTCTTGCATTAGTTAGAGGTTATGACGGTTCTCTGCAAAAAGACAATGTCGTCTGCAAATCTGAGGTTATTTGTATATCCGCAGTCTATTGTAAAAAATCTCTGGAGAAAGAGGTTTGAATAGAGAACGATGAAGGGAAAATAAAAAGAGCAAGGAATCGAGGGAAAAAAGACTGGTTAGTCATACAATAGAAACCATCACCCATCCAACGTCTTTTTTGCTGTATACCGTGTCGGGTGATCAATGAAAAATGGGAAGAAGAGTAATCAATGAATAAGTTATACCTCTCGCCCTTTGTTGGAAAGTAATCCCTACATAAGTCTGAATTTAAAAAATAATGATCGTAATAATGAAGAGTCTATCGACTCAGTGTGTTGTAATACAGAGAGAGAGAATAATATAATAAAAAAGATTGAAAGGAGGTGATCAATAAATGAGTCACTTTTTCGTCCTTTTTTGGTGCAGTGATCATCAGAATTTCCAAATGAACAAGTATGAATGCTGGTACAAACTGGGGATCGATTTAGCATAAAATTATCCAACAAATTAAACCCACCACTAAAACTCTATTTAGGGGAGAATTTTCTAAAAACAAATACAATGGTCTTTGTAGATATAGTACGTTGAAATTTCCAGCTGTCAAGTTACTTTTGTACGGTCTGTACGCGTAATAGATAGATAGATAGATAGATAGACAAATAGATAAATTGATAAATCCATACATACGTACATACATACATACATACATAGCTCATTGTCACCAATTTTTATATAGCTTGGGTAATTTTTAAGGTCAAAATCTTTCAAAAAGTTTTTCATCTTAATATCTGTTAAATGGGCAACGATCAGGATCGCCAATTTAAAAGTGATTTTCAATTTTTTTCAATCCTGAAAGTCACTCTCAAATTCGAAAAAAGATCTCAATTAGCAACAAGATACTTTGAAACGTGAAATTAATTTTTAAAAACATGTAAATACTGTCAATATTGGACTCACAAATTTGGAAAAGAAACTAAAAAAAAAAACTAAAAAAAAGCATCTAAATTGGCAACGCCAGACCAACTTGAAAACTTAAGAAATTATTTTGACAGTTTTAGACAGAAAAATAAAAAAAACAATCCAACAAAAATAAAGAGAAATTTTGATCGTCTGCATCTTGAATTCTGTCCAAAGAGCTCAAAAAGGAAAAAAATATACTTGTTTTTCCTAAAAGCATGTTTTCTTTGTAAGGAAATCTGAACTCAAACAGTTTTTCGTTGCAAATTACGTCTCATAATAACGTTTTACGCGTAATGCTATTTGTCCACCAACATTTTGATACTGGCCTATTTTATGCAACTGTTTAAGGATATTGGTTTACTGTAATTTGAACATAATACTTAAATTGGCCATCGAGAACATGAAACACCAATGAGTTCAGACACATTCCCATTGCTTTCAAGTTTTATATTTATAGTTTAGGAGGACTGAGAAGATTCCGTTTTTTTAATAAGGAAAACAGAAAAAGGCGTAATTTATACTGGGGTCATGTGCTATATGAAAAAAAAAAAAAAGAGAAGATTCTCAACAGGTCTGGGTAGTCAGTCAATAGAAACTACAACAGGACCAATCTCTTTTGGCAGCATGCGAGGCTGGGGGTAGGAATTCAAACTGGTAAATAGATATCGATGGGACAAGAGATGGGGGTGGAATGCCGTCACTGAGACACCGGTACTGTTTTAAAAAGTTTTCTTCGTTTACACTTAATATGTAACCAGAAATTGTCATGTTCACAATGACTCTTTGCTGCATCCTGTGTTTGGGGTGATCAATTAAAAAATTAGAAAAAAGGCGCTCAATAGATAAATCACTTCACTCATCTTTTGCTGGGCGGTGGTCAATGAAAAATGTTCGAATCTTTCAGAAAATATTTTCATGAAAAGAAACTGCGAGATCAATTTAACATAAACTTACATTGTAAATTGACCCCCGCATTATAAAATCTATTTAGGGAGGGAATTTGAAAAAAAACAACTTTTTTTTTTCGTTTTTTTGTGGATATCATCATCATCAACATCATCACAATCATAATCATAATCATAATCAGAATCACCCTTTTAGCGTCAGTCGTTGAACATGGACTTTTGCAAAGATTCGTTAAACCTCTCTTCTGTGGGCGTTACGGAGCCTGTACTTTCTGAACTTATCTAGTTCGTTACATTATCTTGTATTTTGGCGGCCCTAGTTCTGCATGTGTTCTCTGGGGATCCACGTTGTATATCGTGATGTCCAGTAGTGGTCCGACAATCTTGCAACATGACCAGCCCATTGCCATTTGAGTTTTCTTATGGATTCAATAACATCTCAGACTCCTTTATAATTAAAAAAATATATATATTGTGTTGTCATATGATCTCTCAGTGTTACGTTGTGCACGTTGCATGGTGCTCAGTTTGAGTCAGTCTTTTGGTTAGGTTCCATGTTTCAGCTCCATAACTGACTATCGGGAGGATGCATTGGTTGTTTTCTTGGTCTTGAAGTTTGAACCAGTCATACCAAAAGCTTGCCAACCCAAAGCGATTCTTCCCTCGATTTCTTCTTTTTTTGAGGATTTCATTAGGAGTAAATGTCGAAATTTTCAACCCTTTAGCTCTATTCTTGTAGATCTGGTGGCAGTTTTCGTTGATGGTTTCTAATAACTACATTCACTGATTAGCACAAAAAAAGGACACTTTGACATTTTTATAGCATCTCACTTCAATGAGATCATATTTGATCCGAAAAGCGGAACAGTTCCGTCTATATCCGATCATTATAGGCTAGATTTATGTTGTATAATCAGTGTTGCCAACTGATAAAACCCCCAAAAGATGGCCAAAATACACAAAAAAATGCTAAAATGACCAAAAGTGCAACAAAAAATGACCAAAATGTTTCGGCACATCTTCGCTAATTCAATGCTTTTTCGCACTGCCAAAACAAGGAACACGCGGAAGTTAACGCAAAAAGCGCGGAAATTAGCGAGAAAAGCGCTGAAAGGAGCGTTGAAAAGCGCCATATCCTCGATGCTGCGTATTATGCACTGATTTACTCCTTGTTATTTGGTTGTTTGACTCATAATAGGTTTTTAGTCAAGGATTCAATTTGCAATGTAAGTTTTTGCTCAATTGCTCCCTCAGATTGTGTCCGGCAGCATTCACACTTGATCTTTGGAAATTTGGCCCCTTTTAATGATCGCTGCTCAAAAAAAGGCGACAAAAATAATTTATTCATTGATCAACCCTTTTTCAATTGATCACCCCCAATTCAACTGCCAAAAGACACAGGTCGTATGATGGTTTCTATTGACTAACTAACCAGACTCTTTTGGGGGCGGGGGCTTTAATCTACGACTCCTTTAAAAGTAAAGTGGGTGTGTGAACTAAAAAATGACACTCGAATTCAAAGATTCATATTTTGATTATATATATATATCGACCTACTCCGAAAAGCAGGTAAAACCATCAATAGGAAACTGGCCGTCCTCTTCAACCTGTGTCTAAAACACAGTAAAGTCCCAGACGATTGGAATACTACTATAATAATGCTATTATATAAAAAAGGAAACCCGAAAGACCTCAACAACTATAGGCCTATAAGCCTACTCAACTGTGTATATAAACTTTTCACAAAGATCATCACCAACCGAATCACAAAAACACTCGATGAAAACCAGCCACGTGAACAGGCTGGCTTTAGAAGAAGCTACTCGACCATGGACCACCTGCACTCGATAAATCAACTGAAAGAAAAAGCAGCAGAATATAGACTACCACTTGCCGTAGCATTTATCGACTTCAAAAAGGCGTTCGACTCAGTAGAAATCCCTAAGGTCATGGAGGCCATCAGTCGGCAAGGTGTAGATCCAGTATATGTTGAAGTGTTGAAACATATATACAATCACGGCAGCTCATTTATCAGGCTACATAAAGACTCGGACCCCTTCCAGCTCCAGAAAGGAGTAAGACAAGGTGATACCAGCTCACCTAAACTCTTCACAGCCTGCCTCGAGATGATCTTCAGAAGGCTAGACTGGGAGAGTAAAGGAATTAAAATAGACGGCGAGTATCTGAGCAACCTCAGATTCGCAGACGACATAGCCCTTTTTGCAGAGAACCTACACGACCTCCAACTAATGATAGATGAACTAAATGAGGAGAGCAAGAAAGTCGGCCTGCACATGAACTTCAGCAAGACGAAGATCATGTGCAACAACCACATTGGAGATAAGAACACTAAGATCGAAATCGAGGACACAGAACTCGAGAAAGTAGACCACTACATCTACCTAGGGCAACGAATCTCCATGAGACCCTCAAAAGAAGAAGAAATCAAGCGAAGAATCGCACTGGGATGGCAAGCCTTTGGCAGAGCTAGCTCAACCTTCAAAAATAATAAGATCCCATTGATCCTAAAGAGAAGGGTGTATAACCAATGCATCCTCCCAATAGTCACTTATGGAGCTGAAACATGGAACTTAACCAAGAAACAGACCCGTAAGCTGAGAACCATGCAACGTGCACATGAAAGAATAATGCTGGGCCTCACATGGAGAGACCACAAAACAGCACAACACATCCGGGAAAAGACAAGAGTTAGAGACATCATAGAAGCCATAAAAAATCTCAAATGGCGGTGGGCTGGCCATGTTGCAAGAATGGCTGACAATCGATGGACATCACGACTCACAACATGGATTCCCCGAGACCATATGCGCAACCGAGGCCGGCAAAATATTAGATGGAGAGATGAACTAGACAGGTTCAGGAAGTACTGGCTCCGTGACGCCCATGATAGAGAAGTGTGGCAAATCCTGGGGAAGGTCTATGTCCAACGACGGACGCTAAAAGACTGATGATGATGATGAATGATGATGATATATATATATATATATATATATATATATATATATATATATATATATATATATATATATAGTAGAAAATAGAGTTCCAGAAGAGGTGATCGAGCGGGGACCGGGACTGGTATATAAGGGACTGCTAATGACCCCCAACCAAATGTAGGGTTTTCATCAACCACCTGGGTTTTAGGGGTTATCCGGGTATTTGGAAATGAATTACGTATTTAATGGCTATAAATTATAAGCCAACTAAATAGGGCAAGACCCAGGTTAAATGGTACGAAACGACGTCTGGGTTTAGTTCATCATCTCTTCTATCCAGCTGTGTGTTTATACTGTATTGTGAAATTTAATCCCATCGAGGGTAGAGACTTTAAAGAGCAAAAGATGCGTTATAAAAAAAACACGGACTTTTTTCGACAAGGAATAAAAAAATTGCCTCCCCGTTGGGTTTCAGTCATTGATAATGATGGTGATACATTATTAACAAATGGTATTTAATTGAATTCCCATAGGTATTTCTATTTTGTTTTCTTTTTGAAAATACGTAAATACTTTTCAAAGACGAAAATACGTATTTACATACAGAAAACCGTACTATTTTGAAAATAGTTTATAATCTTGTGATTTTCATTCTACGGATAAATAGCTTCTGGAAATAATTCTTTTATTTACACAAATGAAAAAAAAACATTTTTATCAAATTAAAACAACAAACGTTTTCGGCAAAAAAAAGTTAAAATCACATATTTACTTATATATGCAAAAAAAAATTGATTTCCCAAAATTTTGATTGTTAAAAAGTAGTTATTCTATATCCTTGTTTATTTAAAAAAACTTTTGATTGAATCAAAACAATTTATTCATCTATTTTTTGTGGGAAAAATGTTAAAACTTCGCCAATTATGCAATATCATCGATTCAGCGTAACACATATGTGAGATGGTATCGGAAAGTCTCCTGACTCTTCATGCCGTTCAACGAAAATGGGTAGGTGACACTCATTGCTAACCAACTTACCAATAGGCTTAGTGCTCTCTGCTTGTCTCCTGTATTATGTAGTTCTCGTAGGTTTTGCGTGAGGACATCTCTGCGATCGGCGTCAAAATTTGCGCGAAGCAAATCAGCTACTGAAATCATTTAAAGTGCTTCTTCGGTCTTTTAGAAAAAATTCTTGGGGTCGAATGCATGTTTTAGAGTAGCACGTACGTTTCAAAGCCGGTCGAGGGTCGATTCAAGATTACCATAATTCACCAAATGTCTTCTTGTTATCATGTCTGTATGCCATCACATAACTCAAGGGCACAGAGAGAGAGAGAGAGAG
>OY735241.1:5276541-5291541 GCA_963457665.1 Thysanoteuthis rhombus
ACTTCCCCACACCTACCAGATGATACCTGATGGAGGCTGTTGAGTACAACGGCTGAAACGTTGTATGAAAAACAACCAAGATGGGGATAATCCGAATAATAATAGAAATAATTTACTCCCTATGTCAATAAAAAAGTTTTCTTTTTAATCCTTTCCTATATAAGATTTTAGCGGGGCATGCAGTTTGCAATGTAAGGTCATGCTAAATTGGTTCCTTATTTATATTATATTTTTGTTGAAAATTCAGACTCTTTAGTGATTTATAACAAAAGCTGAGATACGTAACTTATTCATTGATCATCGTTCCTTCTGATTCTTTAATTGATCACCTCTCAACACGTTATGTTGGTCATGTGATTGTTTCTATCGAGGTACTAACCAGACCTGTTTTTTTTAATATCATCTGATGCTGCTGTATTTCTGATGAAGAGCAACGTTAGCATTTCTGCTTAGAATAAATCTTTACCCTCAAAACAGGAAATGGAATTCAATCTTGAAATTAGAGATCGTACAACGGAACGTAGCCAAACTGACTAATCGAATAATAAATCCTAGTTACAGAGAAAGATTGAAATCATTGTGTTTTACAACTTTGCTAGAGAGCAGAATGCGCAGGGTCTTATTGAGACATTCAAAATAACGAATAGAATTTCTAAATATGGCACACCATATTGTTATATCTCTCCTCGAACAGGAGATCTATTTGACAAAACAATTTTTAAACTGAATCTGCTACATAATTAAAAATAAAATTTTGGTTGGATGATGTATTTTTTAAATAAGTTGCGCAGTCACATTAATGTAAAAAGTTTCTGAAATAATTCAGATCTATTCTGGTTTATTTGTGGCTGTCAAACCAAAGATGAACAAAAAGCAAATTCGAGCAATTTTGTAAGAGAGCTCAAAATGGGACGCCAAACAACGGAAACCAAATATTTTTACGGGGACTTTTGATTTCTATACAGTTCAGCATTGGTTCTCAAAATTTTAATGTGAAGACGAGAGCTTTGAAAATGGTGAGGGCTATGGACGTCCTCCTGTGATTGGTGACAACCAATAGAGGGATGTTATTGAGATGGGCCTTTTCTAACGAGGCTACGAAACTCTATGTTATCCAGCTTACTCAACAAACCACTCTCGGACTGACTACCACTTTTTCAAGCATTTAGATCACATCCAGTTTTCAACGATCAAAAGGCAGCTTGAAAACGCCTTCAAAGAATTCATTGGTTCCAGGAACCTAGAATTCAATACTTCCGGAATAAATAGACTTGTTCCTACTGGGCAAAAATCTGTAGACTCTGAATGTTCTCATTTCGATTATTAACTTTTGTTCTAAGCTGAGATACACTGCTTTGAAGTCGATGGTGAAAAAATGCGATTATTTTCGGACCAACCAAATGTAGGCGTAATAAAAAAAGTTAATTAATAAACTGTAATTTTTCAATAAGTGCGCTTTGAAACTCATTTTAACACGTTGCCGATTTGAGATGTTATCTCTCTCTCTCTATATATATATATATATATGTATAGATATCTCTCTCTCTCTCTCTCTATCTATCTATCTATCTATCTATATATATATATATATATATATATATATATATATATATATATATATATATGGGAGTATTTGCCCTTTCTGTCCAAAGATACGTGTTTTGGAATCACCATCGTACGCGGAAGTTTTTTTTTTACCATTTATTTGAACCTACATGTCTTTTCTAAACTTCTTTTTGTGCACTACCCTGTAGGCTTCAAAGTCATAGTTGGTTAAGAGCCGAGGGGTTAGAGGTACTTGATATAAAATTGTTGGACCAAGTTCAAACTTCGACGAAGGAAAGTTGTTTTTTCCTGTCAATTTCATATGATTTCAAATTCTTCGTGAGTCAAACCTTCCAGAAATGAGTCAGTTTTGATTTAAGACATATGGCTTATTTTTACAATTAGTTAAGATGGAAAACTACTGATCTAAATTTCTCTTTCACTCAGTGCTGATGCAATTTTTGTGGAAAACGCCCGTGAGATCGTAAATATAATATTCTGAATATATTTACCATACGATGGATCTTTTCATGACTCCAGATTTTGACGCTACGTCTTTTCAATTATTGACACTGACGACGAGTGTTCTACCTCTTTCTTTCTATTTTTTAAATTTCAAGAATTGACTAAAAAAAGAGCCATAAGACGTAGTGTGTTGTAATAAAGAGAAAAATACTCCCATTCTCTTCGCCCACACTCTCTATTCTTCATTTCTTATGAACACGATTAACCTATTTGAATTTGGTCTGAACGAAAAGCTTTTTTGGCATTCATAGAACTGTCAAGTTTCAGTGTAGTTAAAAAATCTGTATTTATGTTTGCTGTACATTTATTTCTTGCGATTCATGGGGGTCATAGGCACCAGGGAGGCACGAATGCTCTAAATCCGTGAATAATTTTTGTTGATCCCCTCCCCCTAAAACCATATATCTTGTACCATAACCCCTTTGATGAACAAACACTCTACCATTCCAAAATTGTGAATTTACAAATTGATAAATAAATGCAGTGAAATAAGATATAGATGTAAATTACGACATCTCATGGTTCTCTGGATCGCGTGTGTGAACCAGTTTTCAACCACGATTATCTTGGGATGTATATTGGCTGTATGAATAATCTTTTAGCTGATAATTTTCTACAGTCTTTCTCCTTAATAATAACACAAAGATTATTACGATAAAGTTAAAAGATTTCAGATTCCACACATTTTCATGGAGACCAGTCATTTTTTGTCACAAGTCTACAACAGTTGCTAAATTTGTATGCACTTATGATTTCCTAAATATTCTACATTTTGGTTACACTGCATAACATATTTTCTATGGTGTGTTAATTTGGGGACTCGCTGCAGAACACCCCAAAGTATTCTGATTAAATATTTCATGTCTAGACCGCGAATAATCAGAGCCGCGAATAGGCAATCCGTGAAAAGCAAGGAGTAAGTGTACAGAGAGTGTAGAAAGCGAGAAATTAATTCCATATCATATTAGCCTTTTAATATAAATGTTCATGATTTTACACCAGAAATTACATTTTTTAAATAGCAAAACTGGGTGTGCGTAAATATGCTTGCTTGGCGCTGACATTAAAACTTATGAGGGGTAGAACTTTGGGGGTAAGGGTAGGTTGGTGTAGCTCTAAATCTACTGTAATTGCAAATCATGCAATTAGGCACCTTCAACCGAAACTGCCAACATCAATGTAGGTTTTTTTCAGTTTTCAAGTTGGTCTGGCTTGCTTGCTATATATATACGTATCGTGCGTACTGACCGGGCCAAATGTGTTACAGGTCTGGATATTTAAACATTTTACTCTTTATTATATCTAACCAAATTTTACTCTAGTTTTTCAAAAACTCCCCATGAAATATTTTTATGGGACATCAATTTACAATGTAAGTTTTTGCTGAATTAGTCTTTTAGTCAGGTAGCATTCACGGTTATCTTTTTAATTCGGACCTTTTTTTAGCTTTCACTGACCAACAAAAGGCGTGAGAAGTAGCTCATTCATTGATCGCCCCTTTTTCCAATTCTTTAATTGATCACCTCCAACACAGCATGCTGCCAAATGGCGTTGGTCACGTGGCGGTTCTTCTATTGAGTGACTAGCCAGACTCGTTTTAATAAAACTTGCGAGGGATAGGTCTTCGGGGGAAGGGTAGGTTTGCTTTGCCGTAAGGTGTTTGATTATTGGGGCGGGGGAGCTGGGGGTCAAATCAACTTATGCAAATTACGTAATTGATTTCACGAATTGTTTTATAAGCAAGTGTTATTTGGGCGTCTGCACAAAGGACAAAATAAAATGGCTTCTCAGTTTACAGTGTCGTTTACATGTTCAGAGGTGCTGGTGGCCTAGTGGTAACGAGCACTCAGGATAGGATTGGCGAGACGTGTTTAAACTCTGGCTGAGAATTGCATTTAATACACACTAATGCCCTTGGGGAAAGCGTGAATCCATCCTCTCTTTTCCCAGGCATGAACGAAATAGCCATTGTTACAAACTCTAAAATGTTTTCGCGCTGGATTGATACCAAAAAATGAAAAACACCGAGAAGCGCTAAATTTTAAAATAAGATAGTTACCAATTATCAAAAAATGGTCAAAACACATAAAAAAATATAGTAAAAACGGTCAAAAACATGCAAAAAACGGCCAAAATGTTTAAGCTGCTCTGCCTTAATTTAGCACTTTCTGCACGGCAGAAACCTGAAACGCGTTGAAATTAGCATAAAATGTGCTTAATTAACAACCCTGATAGAAAGTGGAATGAGAGGCTTAACTTTGTGAGCTTGTCGCTTCTAAGTTTATCTGACATATTGTAAACATTGAAGAATTTCAGGTTTACAGAACTTTGATCCTTTGGTAAATTCAAACCCAAAATTTCAAAGCAAAAGCAGGGACTGTCAGTTTTAGATTTAGTGTTTGAGTTGATGCGTCTGCATGTATCTCTATAAGAGGGTCTGTAGGTTGGTCGGTCGCTCTGTCCCCAATGTTTTCGAAATCGATTTTCGGCAAATGACAGGAAGAATCCTCTTAGCTCTGCATCTTACGCGTGTTTTGATATGGTTATACTATACAATTACAATGTGGGACTGGACCCTGACTTTATGTCCAAATGAAATCACATCAATCAGAGAATAAAATTGAATCGTATACTTTTCGCTCGTTACGTCACTTATTCTAAAAGGGGGTTCAATTTACTATACAATTACGATGTGGGATTGGACCCTGACTTTATGTCCAGTTAAAACTACATCAATCAGAGAATAAAAAGAAATCTCTAATGAGGTCATTAGAGTTCAACGAGCGAAATGATCTGATTGACTTATTGCTGTGTAGTAATAGCAGGGGGAACGTGGACGTATCGTTGGACTAATGTCCTTGATTTTTACTTTTTGTATTTTATGAGCCTTTAAATTTGCAACGATCAAAGCATAAAATATGTTATCGATTTTCAGTTACTAAAAGTAAAAGTCTCTTTATGTTGAGGTCGCTATGTACGAAAGTAAACACAGTAATAGATATTAATGAAAATGAATATTCAATTAATAAATATATTCAATTGTAACCCCTTTCGTGCTTTTTCAATCAATCAGTATATAGCTTGTTGCTCTTTTGAATGGAAAGAAAGTGTCGAATCTACTTTCGAAGTTAACTAACATTTTCGCACAAAATTATTGTTTACTTTTTCAAGGCATCTAAGTAGAAATGAAAGGTCAAGTTAAATAGAAGCATTGAAGCGAAACATGTGTTTACACATCGGGCAAAGGGGAAGTATCCATTAGTTTTAGCGGAAATCAGTCGCGGGCGCAATCAGCCAATGGCAGTATTCCTTACGAAGAGTTTTGACTCGCCTAGCGTGAAGCCTCTCTCTTTTCATTGGTTAACACTTCAAATAAAGATGTCATGATGACAGCGTCTGCAGCAGGAAGACTGGAATTCTTGAAGTGGCGATCGAAGAAAGACATTGAAAGTGGATGCATCTCTCGCCAGCCAGCAGACCGGCTGTTGAGGATGGGAAGGAGCATTGTTCTTGCGATTTCAATGAGCTGTTTAAATCATAATAGGTTTTCCCCAGAGTTTTGTGATGCGTGCATATTCGATTTGCTCGTGGTCATACAATAGTATTCTTTTAAAACTTTTGCAGAAAAATGATGAAAATTGTCTCTTAATTTAGGTTTTATTGTAATTATGTATACTACGGAGGTTAAAACTTGGAATAATGAGGTGCTTTTTTCATTTATCTACGTAGTCGTTAATAACAACGATGAAAACGGAAATATCGTCGTTGGTCGTAATAACAATCAAAACATTTTTTTAAATGTTCACATCATCTAACTATAATTCAATTTAATCCCATTCCATTAAAAAAATCAGTAGGAAAATAACTGATCCCCGTCTCAATTCTTTTCTGAAACCACTTCAAAATAATTAGTGACGCTGATCGCAGCATAAAATATATATTCTGCAGCTTTCTCTTTTTGTTGATTTACTGAATCAAGATGTTCAATGGTTGAGTAGCCTCTCCTGAAGCAAGATCGTTCCCGTAGTTGATTTTCATCTAGCGTATTGGCGATTTTATTGGTGATCACTTCTTCGTAAACTGGGCAGTTATTGGGTCATCTCAGTGCATTAACAAACACACAAACACTCACATGGAGATTTCTCAGATTACAGTAAGTATTAAAACTCTACTTTGATTTTATTATAATTCACCTAATGTGAGTTAAAATAACATGTTTTTCTCTTCAGTAATGATTTACTGCGATCCCAATACGGTTACTTCTTTTCGTAATGGCCGACTTATGATTTTTTTCCAGTTCTGCCCATGGCTTACATGTATCATATCTTCAATATAAAATTCGCCTTTGGGGCCTATAAATCTCAAATATTTTTACCCAAGTAAGTGAGAAGCAATACAAAAAAACTGCGTAGAATATCAATATCTATTTGTTCATCAACAAACAGTCAGTTTGATACCAGTTAATAAATAGAGCTGTCAAAAACCCGTGAACGTGCTATGGCAGTAGTAAACAAATCTTACAAGGGAATGCTTATGTAAGCAAAAATTAAACAATCATTAAAAAAAAGCCAAGAACTGCTTCATCATCATCCTCAGTCTTTTAACGTCCGTCGTTGGACAAGGACTTTCCCCAAGAATCGCCAAATCTCTCTATCATGGGCGTTGCAGAGCCAATACTTTTAGAATTTGTCTAGTTGGTCTCTCAATCTGGTATTCTATTGGCTTCGGTTACACATGTGTTCTCTGAGGTTCCTTGATGTCCATCGGTTGTCTGCCGTTCTTGCAAGATGACCACCCAATTACCATTTGACTTTTCTAACAGATCATATGACGTCTAGGACTCCTGTCTTTCTCCTGATATACTGTGCTATCTTATATCTCTATGTGAGGTTGGGCATGATTATTTCATGTGCACGTTGCATGCTTCTCAGTTTGAGGGCCAGTCTCTCGGTTAAGTTCCATCTTTCAGCTCCATAAGTGACTATCGAGGAGATAATGGGTCATATGCACTTGAAATTTGAAATTCTTTTTTGAAAAGGTCCGAAGTCTACAACGCCTCAATGGTCCACTTGTGATCCAGTGGCGCCGGAAGCCGTTTGGGGCAGGGGTAGCTTTTCTGAAAGGGCATACCACGTATATTTTTATTGTTAAATTGCACAGTTATGACAAAAGGGTAGTAATTCCCAACCTGAGGCCTCGCACTTCTGGCAGCCCACAAAGGTATTACAAAAAACAATGACGTTTAAAATTGAAAACAGGGAGTTATTCCTGTTTCGTTGACGTGAGAAAAACAGATACAGCAGTTTGATCTTGAACTGAAGGCTGCAAGAGACTAGACCACGAAACAAGGATAGAGTGTTAACATACTGCACAGTAGATGCTAAGATACATTTTCATAGAAGCCAACCAGCAGCCCTGCTTCCCCTGTGCCAAGAAGGCAGGGGGTAGCTGGCCCCTTGGTGCCTATGCCCTTGTGCCGTAAAATTAGAAAAATATGTGTCTAATTTCATCTCTATCAATCCATTACCTTTCTTGTCAATACAATTTGGACTTACACAGACACACATCCGTGCATAGACCTTTAGCCAAACGTCTGTAACAAGAGCAACAAGAACAATCCTCACCTAATTTAGGGGAGCAAACTTTTCACTGACTGTCTATCACGTCAGGATAAACAAAACCTATGTATAAGATCAAAGTTGACCTGCTGTGATTCGAAATCATGACCCTCGTCATTGGAAGGCAGCTTTCCTACAAACTGAGCTTAACTGACAAGCATCAACAAATTTATTCATTAAAAGCAGGGAATCCAGGCATTGCCCAGGGGAAGAAATTCGAGAGAAACATTTGACAATACAGAATGAAGGCATGGTCTTTGATGTATGTCTTCTTACTCAACACAGCCAGGTGGAAAGGAGTGTCGTGAGATGAAAAAAGTGCCTTGTATACTGACTGGTTAGTTATGGGTTTGAATCTTGGTATGGGTTCGGCACTTTATCGGGGCTGATTCTTGCACAGCCTCAGATAAACCTGAGCAGGCCTGCACACATCCTTGGACAGGTCAATGTAGTCTGCGTAGCTTTTCGTGTGACCGTTACAAAATGTGTGAAAGCGGAAGTTCGAGCTTCCAATAATATGAGATTTTGGGGGATTCGGTGCAGTCTTTCAAATTGTCTCGATACTTCCACATCTTTTGGAGCAAGCTATTGTCAATAAATCAAACTTCTGTTGTTTTTTTAAAGATTTTTACACACACACACACATATATATATATACATACATATATATATATATGAAATTATCATGGAGAACTGATTTCTTTGTCTATAACTATTCACATATACTCTAGTATCGAACATTCATAAACCACACAACCCTCAAATATATATATATATATATATATATATGTATATATATATATATATATATACATATATATACATATATATATATATATATATATATATATATATATGTATATATATAATTGGGTCTTCCATAGACAGCTGCTCCGTTGTATTACAACTCATCAGTGTGGCTATAGACAATCCATTATGCTATCCAGTACCTTCAGACATAGAGGCTGGCATCTTACCTCTGCACCATGGAACTGGACGGTTGGATATAAGCGATATATCCATTTAGCATATATTCCTCATCCACCAGAGTGCTTTTTTCCTATAGAAGAGCATTTCATAAACTTACAATGAACGAGTTACCTCACTTAAAGTGTGCTATATATATAAATATATATATATATATATATGTATATATGTATATGTACATATATATATATATATATATATATATATATATATATATATATATATATTCGAAATTCGAAATCATCATGAAGAACTGATTTCCTCGTCCATAACTATTTACATACACTCTAGCCCTTGTATCGAGCATTCATGAACAACACAACCCTCAAAATAGAAGTATATATATATATATATATATATATATATATATATATATATATATATATATATATATATAGTAGAAGAAATAGACAAACAGACAGACAGACAGATGGTAGCAGAATTGAAGGTAGAAAGGGAGAGAGAACCTAACTCCTAAATTGTTACCTTTTGGTGCGAACACATGCAAAGTATATACAGGTATACCTTGATTAGTGCGACTGATTCTCTCCAAAATTTTCCGAACTTTCCTAAACTGCATTGTTCAAGGTCTTATCACAATTTAATATGGTTGTTTTTCAGTTTATTCTTATTCGTTACATTAATTTGTAGAACTAAACCTGAACAGTACTACATCAAAATTTGCACTTATCAAAACTGCTCTATTCAAGTTATTCCTGTGTTGACGGATACGTTATTTGATTCATAAACAAAATGAAGGAAGAAGCGTAGATAAAGAAAGATTTGTTTCATAAGCAATTTAAAGTTTACGGCCATTTTTTATTATGTTAAATCTTGAGGTATAAAAAGTAACAAGGTAGGGACAACTCCGGCTGAGCTTTGTTATGGTCGAATGACAGCCTGTGTTATCAGTAAGCAAGACATAATCTTCAATAAAAATTAAGTCTTCACAACACAATTATCAAAATAACACAATTATCAAAATAATTCATTATACAGTAAAAGTTCTATTCATATCAAAGAGGTGGAGTCAAATGATTTGCATAAATTTAATCTTTAGTACGTATAATAAATGTCAAAGGGATTACTTTTTGATTATCGACATACATTCAAATATCTTAGCATACGTGGAGCCGGTTCAATCTGTTTTAGATTTTCAGCAATCAAAATCAAAACGGTGGGAGATCTGTTTTTTTAAGTAGGAACAGCTGAAACCGTAGCCAGCGTAAGGGCACTTTTTATAGTTTGATGTATACAGAAAGTTGCGCTCTGGTCCAAAAGTCTCCAGTACCAAATTTCAGCTCAATCCGACAATTTATGAGGCAACTTTGTTTGAAGAAACTGCGAACGGTGCAGACCCCCTTGTCAAATGGGTACTGTGAGTAGGTCTTCGCTTCGCTCCGATAAAAATATGTTTATACCTAAGAAGAGAGAGAGAGAAAGAAAGGAAGAGTGAAAAAGAGTGAGAGAAAGAGAGAGGAGGGTAGAATATGTCTCCAGTAATTTTTCTTTATTTTGTACAAACATAAGAATTATATAGGTCTGGTTGGTCGCTCAATAGAAACCAATGTCTTTTGGCATCATTTGGTGTTGGGAATGATCAATTTTTGAAAAATGGAAAACGGGGTGATCAATCAATGTGTCACTTTTCTCGCATTCTGTTAGGCAGTGATCAACAGAAAAATTCTGAATTTTCTAAAAAAAAAAACAATCGTGAAGGCTACCAGACACAAAATATAGGTCAAATTCTGCATAAACTTACGAACAAATGAAGTTTTTTTCAAGAAATGATATGGAATAAAAACGTGTGGATTTTTAGCCTTCTAGCTCCATTTATGCAGCCTGTTCGCGAGATACATACATACATACATAGCTACGCTAACTTGATAATTGAAGAAGCCTTTGATTGTAAGCTGAGTATCACTTCCAAACTTTTGGTAGATCCAGCTCTCCCTCCAAGAAAAAAATTCCCATTAAGCCTGAAACGAAAGGTATTCAACCAGTGCATCCTCCAGATAGGCACCTATGGAGCTGAAACACAGAACTTTACAATGCAACATACACAGGAGAGAATGATGTTCAATACCACATGGAGAGATCACAAGACAGCACGGTATATCAGAGAGAAAACGGGAGTCAGAAATATCATAGAATTCATCAGAAAACTCAAATGGTAATGGGCTGGTCAGGTAGCAAGAACCTCAGACAACTGCTGGACATCGCAACTCACAATATGGATCTCCAGAGATCATACGCGAAACTCTGGCTGACAGAAAATAAAATGACGTGACGAATTAGACAAGTTCAGAGAGCATTAGCCCCGAGACACCCATCTGATCTGTGTTCAACGATAGAGGGTAAAAGGCTGCTGCTACTGCTGCTGCTGCTGCAGCTGATGATCATGACAGTTTTGTTTGACGGTGTCTTTCATCGAGGGCATAAAATGTGTCTCTATGTATGTTGGTATATCTAGATTAATTCTTTGAAACCCCAGTTCACAAGAAACTGTCAACCAAAACTGTCATCAAAACTCTCAGCATAGGTTTCTTATAGTGTTTAAACTTATCTGGCTGGCTATGTAAGCATGTATCACGCAAACAGGCCACACCAATATATCTAGATGACTGATATTTCCGACATTTCCGACGTTTTTTTTTTTTGTTTTTTTTTTCTATTCTCTCCCTGAATAGGTTTTTAATGTATGGCCGGGAGGGGAGTCAAATCACAATGTAGGTTTATGCTAAATTGATCCCCCACTTTGTGCCCACGTTTGTTTTTGAAAATTTAGACTCTTTTACCGATCATAGTCGAACAAATGGGGAGAGCACGTAATTTATGCACTGATCATCCCTTTTTCTATTTTTTTAATCGATGACCCCCCCCCCTGCACAGCATGTTTCCAAAAGTCATCGGGAAAATTTTTTTGTGTGTGTTTTGAAAATTCTTCCTAAATAGTTTATATGAGGAAGGTTCTATTTACTATGTAAGTTTTTGCTAAAAATCATCCTTTTGTTGATGTCCGTGCTTATTTCTTGAAAATTCAGACTTTTTTTCCAGTGATTGCAGTCTAACAAAATGAGGGGAAAGTTATTTTTTTTATTGATCACCCCTTTCCCCAATTTTTTTCAATTGATCACCTGCTTTGGATTTTTTTTTTCCAGATTGTTTTAGTTGATCACCCACAGCACGGCATGCAACCAGAAGACATTGGTCCCGAGACGGTTTCTACCGAATGTTTTTGTTATAATTCCCTCTACTTTGCAAACAAACACGCAGTAGATTAGTCACAAGGGAATCCGAATTGATTTCAATCTTTAAAAAGTCTAATTAAATCAACATTTTGTTTTCCCGCCTGGGACTCATCTGGGAATTTTAACGAAACTGAAAACGCATTGGTTAAATGTTATTAAAAGTTATAAAAATCAACAATACATACAATGATACCAACAAAGACCAATGTACGTATACATATGTAGCCGAGAGGCGGCGCTGTGTGGGAAGGGGCTATTTGAAAACGTAGCCCCCCCTGGCCCCCCTAAATTGGAGGTTGAGCTGAGAAGCTTCATGGAATAAAGTTTACTTATTACAATTCTACTGACCGATCTTGCTAAGATGTTGAAGGGGGGAGATCAAGCCCCCGAGCCCCCAAATCTCTATCAAGGCCTCTGATATAGCCATATACACATAGACTCTCTCTCTCTCTCTCTCTCTCTCTTTCTCTCACACGCACTTACACATACACACACACAAGTTTTATGAATTGTAGTGCACATATTGTATTTCTACCGGGGGGGGGGCTCCAAGAAATGAGGCCCACCACCTGGGCCACCAAATGGAGAAGCTTCATAGATAGTAGTTCATCTACTACTTTTTCTGACAAATCTCACTAAATGTTGAAGGGCAACCCTCAAGGAACCAAGTTTCCCTCGCCCCAAGGCCCCCAAATTTCTAGCTACGTCTCTTATGTAGCCACACACACACACACACACAGACACACACGCACATACCAACACACGCACATGCACACGCACACACAGAATCACATGCACGGGAACATATACGCAGACATTCGCTTTTGAAACATGTGCTTGCATTCAAATTAAATTTAAATGATTTTAAGAACTTCAAAGAATGTTGGCGAAACAAAGAGACCAGAGTCGAATTTATAAGGGGGCATTTGCTCTGCCCCCCCCATATACAAAAATATAATAATCAAAAAATTGTTGAGTCAGCCATTGTCATCAATAAAAACTGAAGATTACATAAGAGCTAAGTTATGTTCTTCGTAATTTACCTCGCATAAAAATCTACTTGGAGTTTCTCTAGCATGTATTTACATGTATACATGTATTTACTTTAGACATATAATTCATTTAACCTTTCTGTGTAGGTATAACTTGTCAGTCAGAGGTACAGCTAGAAGGGGGGCAGAGGGAGCAGTCACCCTCTACTCTCCGAGTACACTTTCTCAAGATGGCCGCCTTTTGATATTTTTTTCTATAAATCAATTTTTCGGAGGTTTATAATACATCAATATGATAGGCAGATTCTAGAAAATAAAGTTTAAATGAAAGAGACTGTTGTTACTACTTCATACATATTTCCTATTGCTTCGTTTTCTCTTTATTTTATGTTTATTATTATGTAATGTAAGAAAAAATAATTTATTATGTAATGTAAGAAAAAATAATTTCCTGAAATCTCGTTCTGCAGGCATGTACTCCAATGTTTACATGTATTTACTTCGGATATAAAATCAATCTAACCCTTTCGTGTAAGTATAACAAATCAGTTTCAATTAAATGCACTAAACATACTTCGATGTGCAAAATTTGTGATTTGCTGCGTGTTTTCATTTCTGTGTATGAGGGGTTCTAAAAACCTGAAGTGCCACGGGCCCCAAGGTTAGAAAGAAACCCAGGATTTCATTTAGCAGAAAAAAAAAAAAAACTGAAATGGAGACGATGATGTATGCAGTTCCAACACCTCCATTCTCCCAAGTTATGAGATTTCATCGGAGCGTGTTGATATCAAAGGTCAAATTCTGGTTTTTAAACTAATTTAGCTAAAAACAAAATTGATTCTTAATCCAACTTATAAATTAACTTTTAAAATTCTGGTTTTTAAAAGGAAACGTAATTTATTTGTAAATAGGGATATCAAGAAAAAGAACTCATTCTTTTCAAGAACTGCGACGTTGTTTAGATAATTTGTGGCGGCGTTTCAATACATTTGTCGATCTTTGTTTTAGTAATAAAAATATTTCTTTCTAATAGAGTTTACAAGTTAATCCATGTTAAAATAAATAATCATCGCATCAGGAATAAAACGACAAATACAAAATAATTAATTGTAAAATAAATAAGTTATGAATATATTTATGAAACGTAAATACCGTATTTTCTGCTGCATTTCTTTCTTCTTTCTCTCTTTCTTTCACCATTTTTATCATCTCGCAAATTGATTTAAAAAAAATGTATAATACGACTTCATGTGACGTAAAAAATTAAAAAAATATATCTCCTTCTCTACCCTCTCTATATTGTATCTTTCTATCTTTGTCAACGTTTTCCATCTCTTATTATCTCCCTCTTATCAACAGCTTTGTTTCTTTCTTTGTCCATCACTCTCTAACCACTCTCTCTTCGGGTCACTCAATTCCTTACAAACATCATTAACCTATTAAAATTTGATCTCTGAACCGCCGGCTTACATCGCAGTTAAAAGTGTAAGAAAATATGTCTTTTTCAACAGACAGCTGTGTCTATTCTTACTTTCTTTATGGAGAACGCGGTGCCAGGAACGACTACCATCGACACGCACTGGAAGAGCCAGGAGGTCACGCGCAGTTCATCGTGAGTTTAGGCTGCGTTGGAACCTATTCGAGGGATGAGCATCAATGCTTTTGGGTCAGTCAAGCCGGACATCTCGACCACGACCGGTAAAACCTCGTAACTGTCGGTCAGTGAGCAATGCTTGGACAGACTCCTCTCCTGTCGGGCAACAATACTCAGCTCAATGGCCGGCGAGATTAGGTTGCCCTTCGCAAAGTAACGCATATAGTTATTTACTAAGCTGGCTTAGTTTAACACCGGGTCAAGGGCATGGACATCCTTATGCATCTATAAAATGAGTTCAATTTCAATTTTTAAAAAATTCAAATTTTCCTAATAAAACAGTGTGGAACATTCACGAACACGTCATTCATTATTGCATGCATTAGAAATTCAATTCAAATTATAAGAACAAAAAAATTCTTTTAGCCTTAAAAAAAGGGTATACAACCAATGCATCCTCCTGATTGTCACCTATGGAGCTGAAACAT
>OY735241.1:5296541-5361541 GCA_963457665.1 Thysanoteuthis rhombus
GGCGGCACTGGAAGACGCTAAGGTACGAGAAATCGGTAAGGAGGCGTTGGAAGACAAAAAAATACGTACCTAAGGAGCTAGAAGATTGAGACTTTCAACATGTACTCCTTATTATGTCAAGAAAAAAATGTTCTTTGCTTTTCGAAATATTTCCCCCAATTGATATCTCAGTTTGTGTCCAGCGGCATTCACTTTGTTTTTTTTTTTAAATTACTAACCAGCCAAAGGTGAGAGAAGTTATTTATCCAACAATCACCCTTTTTTCGAATTTTTCAATTGATCACCCTAACCAACCACCCACGCTGACAAATTTTTTTTTTTCATATTAATCAAGTACTTTTGGATACTTTTGTGCTATCATAGTTTTGTTTCAAAACAAATACTGAAATTAAATAGAAAGTGACCTAACCTTCAATGGATTCTTCTACCGATTTTACGGAGGCTGGAAGACTCAGTGAGCGCGCTAGGAAAATGATGGAATGTATACTCTGATTAGTTTTAAAGCTATTTAACTAAATACTTTGGGAACTTTCAAAGTATTTTTTGGGTGATTGAACACCTTTTGAAGGTTAAAACTACAGGAAAGTTAGCAAATCTCCCAGAAAGCAATGTTAGTTAGCCTTTTCAATCTTCTTGATCGAACCTAAGTAGGATTTTAGCATGATTCAAAAATACTTGGTTTGATTCATTTAACAATTGGATTTTGTATGGTGGAGACAGCATAGCTTTTTTGTCTCTTAAAAAAAAACATTTCCAGATAGTTATCATTCAGAACTAGAAAATATGAGGAAAAGCATGTCTTGTAGTGATGATTGCCGTACAATTTTAGTATTAGAATTAGTATTAGTATTTTGCAATCTCACACCAGTTGCCTGGTGGTAACTGCTGGAGTTTGAGTGACAGCAAGTCTCCTCAAGTCTCCAGCCCTCCTCTCCTAGTACTTGTAGGTCGCAGTAATTCTACGATTTACAGTTTCACACCGGTTGCCCAGTGGTTATCGCTGAAGGCTGAGTGACAATAAGTCTCCTCAGGTTTTCAGCTAACGTCTCCTCTCTCTTTCGCATATCATGACAGAGCTACAATTCGTTGCAGTACTTATATCTCTAGCATCTTCCTCAGTATCCGTGCAGTTCCCAGTAGTGCTGTGGTCTGTACGGTCTCTATCCTTCCCCTAATCCCGATCTCCTCCAGTCTCTCCCTCAGCGTTTTGGGGACAGTTCCTTGTGCGCCCACTATGACCAGTACTACCCTGGTTTTCATGTTCCACATCTTCCTCAACTCTCTTGCTAGATCCTGGTATTTTTCCCTTTTTCACCCTCCTTCTTTTTTACTCTATGGTCTGCAGGCACAGCAACGTCTACTATTTGGCAGGCCTTCCTTTTTTTGTCTATTATTACTAAGTCCGGTCTTCTTGCCTGGATGAGGTGGTCAGTTTGGATGTCAAAGTCCCAGAGTAGTAAATTTACTTCATGAAATAGTAACTAATACAATAGGTCCTGTTAGTCACCCAATAGAAACTATTACGACCGGCGTTTTTTAACAGCATGCCATGTTGCGGGCGATCAATTGAAAAATTGGGAAAAAGGGGTCATCAATGAATAAGTTACTTTTCTCACCTTTTGTTGGGAAGTGATCACTAAAAAGTCTGAATTTTCAACAAAAAAGGCGTGAAAACAACCTGACACAAACTAAGGGACTAGTTTAGCATAATTTTACATTGTGAATGGAACCTTCCTCATCCCACCTTAAGACTTATTTAGACATAGTAAGGAGAAAATGTTTGAATTGTCAATCCACTAGCGGCATTGGTGCAGCATGAACACGTAATAGATATATAGCCAGGCTAGTGGTATCACTGCTGGGATGCCCTGGGGTAGATTATGGAGTTTTAGTACCGAAACCATGTCTGACACCAGGGTTATCATTTGATGAGAGTGCACGGCTGCTGTTTTTGAAGAATTTGTTGTAAGAACTTATAAATTGCGTTATATCACACAGAAAATTATTTTAAATGATCTCACACAAGACAACGTAAATAGAATAAACAATTGAAGTGAATGGGGCTGCTGCAGTAATCGAACCAGCGACCGTACATATATATATATATATATATATAGAGAGAGAGAGAGAGAGAGTGTGAATTATGTAGATACTTATTTGAAACGATCTTCCATCATTACACGGTTTCTGTATCTTTCAGCCAAGACAATGTGAATTGAATAAACAATTAAAGAAAATGGAGCTGCTGCAGTAATCGAACTTATCACCGATAGGGTAGCTGCTTCGACGTTGCAATGCTCTTACCATTGAGCTAAACAGCTGCCAGTAATGCAAAGGCCGAAATACCTGTTTTCACACCAAATTCTCATCTCGTTTATTCTCGGTCTAATTGTTATTTTCAACGCAACAGTTATGTATCAAGAAATGAGTATAAGATTGTAAATTACGTTATATTATATAGAAACTTATTTGAAATGATCTCCCGTCGTTACACAGTTAGCAGCTCCATTTTCTCTCATTGTTTATTCTGTTTACGTTGTCAAGGGCAAGTGATACATTAACTGTGTAACGACGGCATATCATTTCAAAAAAGAACTTATACATATTCTGAACAAAGTTTTCCGTTGGATCAACTTGAAAATCCTAATTTGATGAAAAAAAAATCTCACACTAAAATTTATCAATTAGTCTCGAAGTAAATTCCTGATTAAATATGATAAATATTACTTTGAGATAAACTAATGAATTTATGCGTAACAAATTAGTATTTTTAAAGTTCTATTATGTACCACTTTTTTCCGTGTGTATGTATAGAAAATAAAATCTGCAATATAATACGTAATGCACTGCTCCCTTTATTATCTTGCACTAGCCCAAACACACACAGAGACAGATACAAATGCCCTTTAACCTTTCCACTCACAGACCTTTTTTTTCTGACCAAACTTGGCTATCACCTACACGGGTACAAACACTTCCCCTCCTACTCCTACTAAACAACCCACAGCACAGAAATGTTCCCGTTCCTTTTCTCAACCTCAAACGTGTAAACAGCATATAATTTTCCCTACAACGCAGCAGGTATGTCTGAAAAGGGCAGCTGGAAACCGTCGAAATGCATCGAAACATGCCCACATGAGGATGGAAACTACCTCTCTCCTGATCTTTTTCCCTTCACCTACCAATTGTCACTTTCATAAAGATCACCTCACATCCACAAATCAAACAATATGTAATATATATGATGATATATCCAAATGCTCGACCAGGTGATGTATGTGGAAAAGTATTATAATGTAATGTATGACCAATGGACATTTTCCTTGAAAGAAAGGTTTTAACACTTACTTGAGCCGTGCTCATCTGAGAATATTCTTTCTTGCCACCAAGGATTTCCCAAAACATTTCGGGTTCTTTGCCTTCGTTCAAGACGATTGGATCACTGCAAAGAGATGTAAAACCAGGTTCGATTCACGGAAAGCCACCAAAATAAAACAAGCCTGACTACTGAGAGGTCAAACTTCACACTTACTACAATTTGGACTGAAGATGGTCAGTGCAAATACTGGATCGTACAAAATGATTAAAATTATACATATGCATATACTCGTCATCGCAGTCAATACAATAGCGTCAATATCTAAAGTCATATGAAGAAAATTCGAAGAATAGATGTGATCAACTTAAATTTCACTTACTGGCGTTTTCCATTGGAATAGATCCAAAATAGAGTAAAAAAAACATCTAGAAACATCTAGATTGTGGAGAATCTATATGCTTTTGATAAACGCGTCATATAAGGTCCAAAAAGGTCAAAAAGCTTATATATATATATATATATATATATATATATATTCACGCATATATTCCCATCCGCCAGAGTGCTCTATTTCTAAATTGGAAGAAATATATTTATATCTTAGAAAGCTTTACAGCCTTAAACTATATATATATATATATATATATATATATATATATATATATATATTTCTTTTAAATCAATGCCATTTCAGCTATATATATATATATATATATATATATATATATATATATATATATATATATATATATATATAATGCACTTCCAACTCTAAAATGGAGCACACTGGGGAATGGGGAATTATGGTTAAGTAAATATATCGGAAAATTCAGTCTTATTGACCGTCCACTTCTATGTAGGGCAGGGATAAAATTCCAGCCTCTGGGTTTGAAGCGAAGGTGGAATTGGATGGGATATTGGATAGTCTACAGCCACACTGGAGAGTCGTAATACAACGGAATCGCTGTCTGTGGACGACTCAGTTATCAATTATATATATATATATATATATATATATATATATATATATATATATATATATAGAGAGAGAGAGAGAGAGAGAGAGAGAGAGAGGGGGGGGAGAGAAAGAGAGAGACCATGCTTTCAACAACAGTTTGTTAACACTAATCTCATTCTTAAGGTCAGTTTTGAGGTTGGGGTGGGGGAGACATAAGAATGATGAGCATGAAGGTTTTTGAAAATGAAAAGAAAAAAAAAAAGAGTAGAAAGTTTTCTCCAAATTGTTTTTTTTGGGGGGTCGTCTTTCTTTTTTCGTATTTTCAAATAGTTTTTTTACATCTTTTTTTCAAGAATTTCTAACACGGACTATATTTCGATGTCTTCATTTTTTAAAAAAGTCTAACCTTAAAAAAATAGGTTAGTTATAAGGAAAGATTGTTGAACATTCTCTCTCTCCCTCTCCCCCCTCTCTCTCCATCTCTCTCTCTCTATGTGTGTGTGTATATATATATATATATATATATATATATATATATATATGTGTGTGTGTGTGTGTGTGTGTGTATTTATATATATTTATATATGTATATACATAATGATTACATACTTATGCATATTTGTATGTATATACATGTACATATATATATATATGCATATACGTGTGTATGTGTACATTCATATGTACGTATACATGCGTACATATATATATGTGTGTAAATATATATATATGTATATATATACGTGTATTTACGTAGATATGTGTATGTATAAATATATATCTACGTATATATGTATACACATGTATATATACATATATGTATATATATATATATGTATGCACACATATTTGTACATATTCATATATGTGCACACTATATGTATGTACATATATACATATGTACATATGCACATGTACGTACATAAATATTAAAACATATTTAGGTCATGGCCAAAGATAATGAAAATGTATATGGAGTAACAATGACATTGAATTTGAAACATTTAAAATGCTCCTGACTTCCCCGGGTCTAACCCAGACGAAAATGTAAACATAACATTTGTTTTACGTTAAAAGTCGGTATTCACCTTTCATTCGTCAAATACACCATCACATTTTTCGCCATTTTCCGTTCGTTTTTACTGGCTCCCTAAAAAGAAAAAGATAAGAAAAGAAAATGAGGAATGGTATCATGAACGTTCTTGAGATTTTTAGAAATTTATCTAATAGAATATTTAATGTTATACTTTTTCGTCCATCTTTTCTCTAATATTTTCTGTCAGATCGTGAGATGTAATGGAATATATATTCGAAAAAAATCATAAAAAGAATTAAATATATATGTATGGTTGAATTGAAATTTAGACTTTTGAATGAAATTTAATTTCTGTTCAAATCGTAGTCGGTTAAGTATTCAATATTTCTTAATGCAATTCATCTTGTAGAATAATGTTATACTTTTTGTACAGTTCTTTTTCATGTTGCAGTATTTTTTTGTCTCAGTTGTGGAGAGGTAATGATTATGTTATACTCTGAGCTAGAAGAATTGCCTATAGTTTTTTTATTTTTTCATTTTATTAAAAAGTATTCGTCAGGATTTTCTTCAAAGTCACATTTCAGGAGAGAGAAGCGGTTATGAAAGAATTAGGTGGAGAATGTCAATGAATTATATATCAGAAAAAGTCATAAAGAGATTTAGATATAGATGAAGAGTTGAATTTAAACATAGGATCGAATAAAATTTGGGATATTAGATTTGATTTTAAATTGTGATAGGCTAAGTATGGACATCACGACTCCCAACATGGATCCCCACAGTTCACATGAGAAACCGAGGCCGACAGAACATAAGATGGAGAGATGAACTAGACAAAGTCAGGAAATACTGGCTCTGCGACTCCTGTGATAAAGAACTGAGGCGAATCCTGGGGAAAGTCTATGTCCAGCGACGGACGTTAAGAGACTACTGATGATGATGATGATGATGATGATGATGATGATGATGATGATGACGACGACGCCGACGACGACGATGATGATGATGATGATGATGATGATGATGATGAAATTTTTAATGCTTTACTTTTCTCCCTTTTATCACTTATATCGCAATATCTTTTCTCTGTTCAGAAGAGGGAATGTTCAGTATTCTGATCTAGAAACATTATCTGTAGTTTTGCATTTCGTCAGAAATTTCGTTGAAGTCACATTGTGGGAGAAGGGAGTTGTTATTAAAAGGCAGAACGGATAATGTCAATGGAGAATTTATTAGAAAATAATTAAGAAGACCCAAATGTTGATATATAGTTGAATTCAAATATAGTATTGAAAGAAATCTGATTTTATGTTAGATTTAAGTTTGAATCGTGATAGGCAAAGTATCTGGGATTTTCCAATGCAATTTATCAAGTAGAAACTGACGTCTCTACGGACGTGGAGTAAATAATACGAGAAAGAGCAAACTCTGCACGAAACCTGCGACGTTGTTTACACAATTTTCGATTGCATTTGGGAACATTTGTTTCTGTAATGAAACTATTCATTCCCAACTGATTTGAAAGAAAAAGAAGTCGCTTTCCAAGGGAATTTATGGATAACAGTCACATATATGTGTTTTTTTTACCTTGTTAGTTAAGCAATAGTAGAGGTAAAATTAGGTTACCTTAATGAAAACACTATCAGTGAGGTTTGAATTTTTTACGCCCCCCCAAAAAAAATCACGAATATAAACTAAGGGACTAATTTATCATTAACTATTTTTGTAAATTGAACTCATAAAAAAAAATGTTTTTCAAGATATGAGATGTTAGAAAAAAATTCACCTTCTTAAATAATGAACTCTTTTTCCTACGTCATATCTTTTTGATTTCGAGAATTAATATTTGAAAAATGATTATATGGTGTAGCGTAATGCTAACGTTCCTGCACGATCACCGAGCCAGGCTCTATCCGGTCTCAATGGTCAAAAATACACCCATGCATCATTTGGAGACGGCCGTAGGGTACAACAGCCGAAGTGTTACGTTCAGAAAAACGAACCAAGATGAGAATAAAAATCCAATCAAAACTTTACATAATGATCTTCCTTCATCTAGAAATTCTAGACGAAAAGAGGATTAGAGTCCAGTATCATAAACACTTGTTGCGTTCAGAAAGATTATCAAAAGGTCGTTGAACTCCATAGGGAAAAGTACAAGTGATATTGAAGAAGAGATATTTTTTTCTTTTGGTTGATTACGTGATTATATCTTTATAGAACTTGTGGGTGGAGGATTTAGATTTCTGTGACCTAAGCTGAAGCTCTGCAAATTGACTACCGATTGGTAGGTGTCCAGTGGACTCAGTCAGTTGGTCATGATTCGTCGCAAATGTTAATGGAAAAAAAAAATCTTCCACGAACAGTGGCGTAGCTGAGTGAGAGGGGCTATTTGAAAATGCCCCCGGACCCCAAATGGAAGGATTTCAGAAGCTTTATTTAGGTATAACATGTCAATATCAGATGATGACCAAGATGTACATAATCGAATAAAATCTAACATAAAATTACATCAAGCAGTTTATTTAAAGATATATGTCTAAACTATTATATGTTGAAGTTCCAGATCTCTAGTCTGTTTATAAGGGATTTTAAAGATTTAAATGTTAATTTACATACAGCATGTATTTTATCTAGAGATCTATCTTTAAACTACAACATATCGGAATTTCAGATCTCTAAGTCTGTTTGTGAGGGATTTTAAGGGTTTAGATGTAAATTTACATCTAACACGTAGTTTATTTAGAGATTTACGTCTAAACTGCAACATATTGAAATTTACGTCTCTAGGTCTGTTTATGAGGGGTTTTAAGGGTGTAAATGTCAGTATACATCCAACATGTAATTTATTTAGAGATCTGCGTCTAAACTATAACGTATTGAAACGTCAGATCTCCAGGTCTATTTATAAACGATTTCAAGGGTTTATACGTAAGTTCACATTCAACACGTAGTTTATTTAGAAATCTACGTCTGAACTATAACATATTGAAATTTAGATCTCTAGGTCTGTTTAAAAGGGGTTTCAAAGGTGTAAATGTCAGTTTACATTCAATGTGTAGTTTATTTAGAGATTTACGTCTGAACTACAAAATTTTGAAATTTAGATCTCAAGGTCTGTTTAAAAGGGGTTTCAAAGGTGTAAATGTCAGTTTACATTCAATGTGTAGTTTATTTAGAGATTTACGTCTGAACTACAAAATTTTGAAATTTAGATCTCAAGGTCTGTTTAAAAGGGGTTTCAAAGGTGTAAATGTCAGTTTACATTCAATGTGTAGTTTATTTAGAGATTTACGTCTGAACTACAAAATTTTGAAATTTAGATCTCTAGGTCTGTTTAAAAGGGGTTTCAAAGGTGTAAATGTCAGTTTACATTCAATGTGTAGTTTATTTAGAGATTTTACGTCTGAACTACAAAATTTTGAAATTTAGATCTCTAGGTCTGTTTAAAAGGGGTTTCAAAGGTGTAAATGTCAGTTTACATTCAATGTGTAGTTTATTTAGAGATTTACGTCTGAACTACAAAATTTTGAAATTTAGATCTCTAGGTCTGTTTAAAAGGGGTTTCAAAGGTGTAAATGTCAGTTTACATTCAATGTGTAGTTTATTTAGAGATTTACGTCTGAACTACAAAATTTTGAAATTTAGATCTCTAGGTCTGTTTAAAAGTGGTTTCAAAGGTGTAAATGTCAGTTTACATTCAATGTGTAGTTTATTTAGAGATTTACGTCTGAACTACAAAATTTTGAAATTTAGATCTCAAGGTCTGTTTAAAAGGGGTTTCAAAGGTGTAAATGTCAGTTTACATTCAATGTGTAGTTTATTTAGAGATTTACGTCTGAACTACAAAATTTTGAAATTTAGATCTCTAGGTCTGTTTAAAAGGGGTTTCAAAGGTGTAAATGTCAGTTTACATTCAATGTGTAGTTTATTTAGAGATTTACGTCTGAACTACAAAATTTTGAAATTTAGATCTCTAGGTCTGTTTAAAAGGGGTTTCAAAGGTGTAAATGTCAGTTTACATTCAATGTGTAGTTTATTTAGAGATTTACGTCTGAACTACAAAATTTTGAAATTTAGATCTCTAGGTCTGTTTAAAAGGGGTTTCAAAGGTGTAAATGTCAGTTTACATTCAATGTGTAGTTTATTTAGAGATTTACGTCTGAACTACAAAATTTTGAAATTTAGATCTCTAGGTCTGTTTAAAAGGGGTTTCAAAGGTGTAAATGTCAGTTTACATTCAATGTGTAGTTTATTTAGAGATTTACGTCTGAACTACAAAATTTTGAAATTTAGATCTCTAGGTCTGTTTAAAAGGGGTTTCAAAGGTGTAAATGTCAGTTTACATTCAATGTGTAGTTTATTTAGAGATTTACGTCTGAACTACAAAATTTTGAAATTTAGATCTCTAGGTCTGTTTAAAAGGGGTTTCAAAGGTGTAAATGTCAGTTTACATTCAATGTGTAGTTTATTTAGAGATTTTACGTCTGAACTACAAAATTTTGAAATTTAGATCTCAAGGTCTGTTTAAAAGGGGTTTCAAAGGTGTAAATGTCAGTTTACATTCAATGTGTAGTTTATTTAGAGATTTACGTCTGAACTACAAAATTTTGAAATTTAGATCTCTAGGTCTGTTTAAAAGGGGTTTCAAAGGTGTAAATGTCAGTTTACATTCAATGTGTAGTTTATTTAGAGATTTACGTCTGAACTACAAAATTTTGAAATTTAGATCTCTAGGTCTGTTTAAAAGGGGTTTCAAAGGTGTAAATGTCAGTTTACATTCAATGTGTAGTTTATTTAGAGATTTACGTCTGAACTACAAAATTTTGAAATTTCAGATCTCCAAGTCTGTTTATAAGGGGTTTTAAGGGTTTAAATGTCAGTATACATTCAACATGTAATTTATTTAGAGATCTACGTCTAAAGTACAGCATTTTTAAATTTAGATCCCTAGGTCTTTTCATGAGGGATTCTCTGGTTCCAAACGTTAGTATACATTCAACATGTAGCTTATTTAAAGATCTATATTTAAACAACTGAATATTGAAATTTCAGCCTTCTAAGTCTATTTTTTAGAGTCTTACAGCGAAAAAATGAATCGAAACTCTATTCATATAATAAAAGTTATTTTGCTATTTTGAGTTTAGAATCTTGGCGCCATTCTACGTGCATTTCTGTTGGCATGGGCCATATATATATATATATATATATATATATATATATATATATATATATATATATATATATATATATATATATATATATATATATATATATATATATATATATATATATATATATATATATATATATATTGCTTTAGTCCATTTATTTTGCTCAGGAGTGTACAACGTGAAAGAATTATGTACAAAAGCCATCAGATGTAACCCGGATGTGCAACTGAAAACTTTTTGCGTTCTAGAGAAAATCTTGTTTTCATTAGCAGGGTCACTTCCCAGAGATGAAGCTAGGCTTTAAATGGCAAATTTCATGGTAGGCATGGCCTCTCCAATTTGGAGACTGGCGTAACGTCATCTTCCTAATCCGCTTATAGAAGTGCCGGAGGCCGATCAATTAACGGTGCGGAAAATGGATTTGGCAAGCCAAGTGCAAACTCCGACTTAGACTGGCATTAATGCCCTTGAGAAATACATGAATCCGATTCCTTTCCCCAGACATGGATAAAACTGCGTATGGTCGAGTGAGTTATGTAAATTTGAGTGCTTGTCGTCTTTAATGTCGCAAAAACCTTGAAAAACTCCGGGACATAGAGAAACCTGTGATATATGAAGCCTTGGCAAGAACGGCTGTTGCCATGGTCAGCATAACCAATCCCCATTTTGCTAACAGGAAGAACCATGATTTACCTCGAAAGTCAGCTGACACAGATATTCTTTATTGCTGAATAAATTTGTAGGAAAAAGTGTTATCGATTGGATATCTTAGCTCTAAAACGATTCCAAAAGATCGAGTGTAGTGATTTTGAACCTTGGGTGTATTCAGATATTTCGGGTGACAAGTTGAAATTCGGTAGAGATAAGTGTTACGTGACTGAAAACCAAGTCGTACTAAGGCTTAACTGATTAATCCCCAATTATGCAATATGATTAATTCCTTAATATACGATACTATTAGCTCGTAGTTATACATTACTACTAATTACCAATCCTACAATTGATTCGATTGTAACAAATGCTTTACTCATTAACCTTTTAAAGTATAAAAGCGACGAGGCAATTGTATTAACGTTACTAAATTTCACTCGATGAAGAAATTACAAAAATTTTAGTTATTGCCCTGAAGTCTATAAATAATTTTTTTCTCATACAAAGAATATATATTTAGCACGAGTAATAACGATTTTCCTCGATAGTCAGCTTCCAAAAAGAATAAATCTGAGAAGTAAAGCGATTCTGGATGTAGGGTGCATGTCTTGCGAGGGGGCAATCTATTCGTATAATGGTCATACATGCTAATTTCTTCTTTGTTTGTTTGCGCTCACGTATCTCGTTGGTTGATATGCCTTACTAATATGACATAACAATGCAGATTAGGTCATAGAAACCCCCAAGACTCTGTGTCTGATCATACATAGCGTGATTTGAGTTGACAATTAAAAAAAATCAAAATTAGGATACTTGAATTATTGAAAGTAAATTACCGAATAAAATAGCTTTAGGCTCCTTTGTGCCGATCCGTTCATAAATAACCCCGTCATTTTCAGGGGTTTATGTCATAAAATAAATAATAGGGTTGTGAAGATATCAAATCTATTACCATGACAAGAGATAAAGGTATAAACAGGCCACATGGACGCCAGTTTCAAAAAATAAAATAACTGAATTTTGAAAACTGATTATTCGACTGTCAGTTTTGTGAAGAGGAGTTGCTAAACAAAGGGACGTCTGACTTTCGACCCAATACCCTATTCCCTTATCTCTCAACTCGGACTTTACTACCCAATCCCGATTTGCCACCAATGTTTTGGATAGTTTCTATTGACATTTCTCAGGTTCAATTGAAGTTTCCTTTTTTTAATTAAAAGAAAATACAATCCTTATTTTGTTTGAAATTAATACATCTATACTAAAATACATTTTTGTATAATCTATCAATGCGTAAATAATCCCGTCATCTTTTGTTAATTTTCTTACATAAAAACATACGATGTCTTTTCTCTTTCATCTATTTTTCTATATAAATTTAATGGTATTACTTTCTGAAAACTATTTACATTCCTCTTATTTTTCCTTTCATAACATTTTGTCTTAAGACTTGATGTCCGATCAACCTTTTAAAGTCTGGACATAAAATACTTGAAAATTAGAACACTTCAATTATCAATTACATAAATAAACAAATTACTTGATAAATTAGTTTTATGCCGATCCATACACAAATAACCACGTAATTTTCAACGGGTATATTTTTTTAATATGGTGAGGGTAATTTGGGTGTAAAGAGTGGAAAGCCTTCAAAATTGCACTGTGTTTAGGCTTAACTGATTGAATCTTTATTATACGATTAGATACTGTCAACCAAAACTGTCACCTAAACTGCCAACATAGGTTTCTTAAAACATCAAGTTGGTTCCTATATATATATATGCATGTATGTATGTGCTTACAGGTCGCACCAATGGAGTTAGAGGGCTGAAAATTTCAACATCTATTCCTCATTATGTCTAAGAAAACCTTTTGTTTTTGTTTTTTTTAAAAAACCTTTCCTCAATTTCAAGTGGAGGGTTCAATTTACGATGTACATTTTTGCTAAATTGGTACCTAGTTTGTGCTCAGCTGCAATTAGGCTAGTTTTTCGAAATTTCGAACTTTTTACTGATCCAACAAAAGTCGATAGAATCAACTTATTCATTGATCGCAACTTTTTCAATTTTTTTCATTGATCATACTCAACACAACATGCCGCTTAAAGACGTTGGTTGCACGACGGTTTTTATTGATTGACTAACCAGACTTGCTCTATCGAATATCCGTAGCCCCACAAATGGTATGACCATCCAGCCAAGTGGGCTACAGATTTTTTCCTTTCTTTTAGTGTCTGTCTAACTATCTATCTATCCATCAATCTATCTATCTATCTATCTATCTATCTATCTATGCGTGTGCATGTGCGTGCGTTTGTACGTATACGTGCGTACGTGTGCGCACAAACACACACACACACACACAAACACATATATATGTGTGTGTGTGTGTTTGTGCGCACACGTACGCAAGTATACGTACAAACGCACGCATATGCACACCCATAGGTAGATAGACACATATATATATATGTGTGTGTGTGTGTGTGTGTGTGTGTGTGTGTGTGTGTGTGTGTGTGTGTCCAGGCGCTCTTGATTACATTTTGGGAGCTACAACCGTGAATATTTGCATGAGTACACCACTAAGCACCATTTGGAAAGTTTTTTTGATGGGGGGGGGGGGTTCAAAAAGTGCTTTTGGGGTTCTCTACAGTCATTTTCGACCAATAATGACTAAATTTGGTATTGGTATTTTCAAGACAAATCCGAGATTAAAAAACTAGATATTTTCTAAAGATAATTTCAGATAAGAGATTTTTTTTCATAGATAATTCTTAGTTAATTAGTTCTAATACATGCGCAGGCTATGGTGATCCATTAATGAGACGCACGGTTATTAATTGCTAATTTTGCAATCGATTCCATGATAACTAATGTTTAACGAATTTATTTCGTAAAGTATGGGAGCGATGGTGTAATTGAGTTGTCGTTACTATATTTCACACAATAAAGAATCTTTTTAAAAAAAAGTGCCACGATAGTCCATAAATCAGTTTTTTTCTTTACAAAGAATTCGTTTCTTAACACATATCCACTTAAGATAAGTAGTGTTACTAACCCCAAAAATGTGTCTGTTGAGAAGCATGATATTTTTTTTCTTCTTCTTCTGGCTACATCATGTATAATTAAGTTTTTTTTTTTAGAGGCGTCTTCGTTTCTCTTAAAGAGGCCCTGACCGTCCGTCGGTTTATTTGTTGATAAGTCTATCTCTATGTTGTCTTTCAGTTGTTACAAGTTATAGAATGAATAAGATGCTTCTCACCTAGAAAAATCTGCCACTCAGGGTCATTAAAATCGATTCTCTCAGCTGTTTAAAGTCAGATTTACTTGGAACTTGATAGAAAGGCGTCCCTTGGTAAGATGCTTCTTACCCAGAAACATCTTCCACTCGTCGTCGTGGGATTCGGCATTAATGATGTTTGGACTGTATGTTTTAAAATCGATTTTCTCAGCTATTTTGAGTCAGATTCTCTTGAAACTTGATAGAAAAGGGGTTTCTTGAGATGATGCTTCTCATCTGAAAAAATCTCTGACCAAGGGCCTCGTAATCTGACAATAATGGCGTATAAAGTGTATGTTTTAGAATCGATTCTCTCGGCTGTTTGGAGTCAGATTTTCTAGAAACATGACAGAAAGGTGTTCCTTAATGGGGAGCTTCTTATCTGAAATCATCTTCGACCCAGGGTCACGTGATCGGGCGATAATTGCTTTTAACCTCTATTGTGGACACCTCATTGAACTTTCGGTTTTTGTTTTTACAGAGAGTTCGTTTCTTTAGATTTTTTCGTTCGTTTGAGATTAAAAAAAGCGCTAACCAAAGAACTGCGTTTTTTTTTGGGGGGGGGCTACATGTTATATAATTAAGTTGTTTTTTTATAATAAGGTAGACACCAATTTTTTTGAGCTGTCCAAGAAGGATATGGTGCAAAAAAAAAAAAAAAAAAAAAAACGATAAGAGCCACTGGTGTGGCGTTTATCTTGTTTTGATTCAGTCATGAATTCGGCATCACAGTCAATAATGGAACAACCGTAATGTCAAAATCTGGAGTCATGTAAAATAAATCCTATTGGAGAATAGATATTGTCAGACTAAATTCTATTTATGTCATCTCTAGAAAACATCTAAAAATTATCTTGGATTTCATTAGTAATAGAGAAATATTTTGTGCATGATAATAACATTATAACAGACAGATTGATGAGGAATTACTCGGAATAAAAGAGCGTATGGGGAAATGGTTATCAGAAGAGAATGGGGGGAGAGAAAGAAAGAAAAAGAGAAAGAGGCAGATAGAAGGAGAGGGTTGGCTTTGCAGGAAGTCCGGAAACAAAGATGCAAACGGAGAGAGAGAGAGAAAGAGAGATAGGGGAGAGGGAGAGGGAGAAGGAGGAAAGGAGAGGAAGGGAAAAAGAGAAAAACGAAGAAAGAGAGAAACAGAAAGAAAGAGAGAGAGAGAGTAAAAGGCGTGGGAAAGAGCACAAAAGTCCAAGAGGGGGAGATAGAAGAGAGGGAGCAAGAGAGAAGGAGAGAGGGGAATAAAAAGAAAAATGAAAAAGAGGGGGAAGTGACAAAGAAAGGGAGAGAAAGAGAGAGTGTGAGATAGAGGGGGTGGAAGCGATGAAGAGAGAGAGAAAAAAAATGAAATAAAATGAGCAAAAGAGGGTGGAAGGAAAGAAGAGAGAGAGAGAGGAGAGAGGGAGAGAGAGAGATAATGAAAGAAAGAGAGCGAGAGAGAAAAAGGGAAAAGGGAGAGAAAAAAGGTGAGATAGAAAGTGAGAAAAAGACAAAGAGAAAGGGAGACACTGAGAGGGGAAAGAAAGAGACAGAGAGATAGAGGTGATGAGAGATAAAAGAGCGTAACGAGAGAATATTGGATGTCCTGGACACGTACTTTTCCGATCCATAAATAGGATTCTTCACCATGGATCAGGACAAAAGCATCACCGGAGTTAAGACTTGAAGCATCGAATTCAACCTGAAGAAGAAAGGGAAGAAATTCTTTAAATGCATTATAGACATTTGTACGAAAATGTAGCTAAGATATTGCTTATATGCTATAAATCAATATTTCTGTACAATCACTCTTGGTAATACAAACTCATCATAGAGAAAAATATTCATAAAGGTCTGTATATCGCTTAAATGAATCATCGTAGCCTGGTGTGTATCAGAACTAAATATGTGAAAAATTGATCCTTTATCAAAAATTATCTGAAAAAATACCAGCCTTAGATCTGAGGGTTGTGGTCCAAGATTTTCAGAGAAACCAAACAAGCTCTTCACTTTTATATGGTAGCTAGTGGTGTACTGATGCGAATTTCCAAGATTGTATTCCCAAAAATTTGACCAGGAGCTCGCGGAGACACACGCGCATAGACACTCTAAGGGGAAACTAACTAGCTTACTTGGCTGGGTACGCCATTTGCAGGGCTACGGTGATTCGTTTGATGTAATTATCGAATTTTAAAGAAATCATTATAGATCTTTTATCATGAAAAAATACCAGCACAAGAATTTGAGCATTGATGGCCGCGGTTATTCCCTACCCAGAGCACTTTAAAGAAAAGAAAAAAAGGGTTTTTAGATGGTGCCTATTTGTTCACTCGTGCAAATTTCAAGATTGTAACCCCCAAAATGGGACCAGGAATGTCCTCTGTCTCGCGCACGCACACACACACACATGCGCGCGGACTCTCCGAGAAGATTCTTTAGCCTACTTGGCTATTTGTTTTTGTAGTTGCTACGAGGTAAAAACGAAGTCTAGGACGGGAGTTTTACAAAAAAGAGTAGGCCAGGAAGTTCACGAAAAACGGAGTCAACCTCAGACAAATTGTAACAAAAATTATAGGGATGTCGTGTCTAATTCTTGAGTTATGCTGTCACGTTCAGAAATCATGCAATTAATGTACCGATTGAATGCAGTTTTTTCAAGAACTGCTCGCCCAAAAGGCTTCAAACTTAACATTGCTCTTTCACTGGACCGGAGCTATATACTTACTGAATTTCAACTTAATGCAGAGCCCGGTTCTTTAGATATGTTATTTTCAGTACGACGACTATTTTGAATTTCAGGAGTTTCCTTCCATACAATTTTCGCAGATTTTTTTCCTTTCAATTAGAGCGTTTTGAGGACACAGAATCCGTTGAGTTTTTTTTTTGTTTTGTTTCTTTGCTGTAATTTGTTAAAGGTCAAGTTATATTTTTCACTGAAATTGATAAGGAAAAGATGGCAACAGAAGAGATAAGACCCTAAGTTTGTTTTCCTCTTTTCCCGGTTATTATTTTAAGCAGTTTTGGCCATGAAAATCGGATTACTTTTCATGCCGTCGAAACGGACTAACGAACCTAATTTGGAAACAAGAATCAAATTGCTGCCACGGCTGTTCTCAAGTCGTAAACATTCAATTTGAAAAAGGAATAAGAGAAAGAACAGACTCTGTGCAAAAACTGCGACAATATTTACACAATGTTTGATAGCATCTAGCAACATTTGATTCTGTAATGAAACTATTTGTATCCAATTGATTGAAGAAAAAAAAAAGAATAACGTAAAGCTGTTAAAAGATTTTTTAAAAGACTCTCCTAAAATGGACACTGACTGGTTTTCTAAAGTCATTCTACATTTTTGTTTTTATCAAAAAAAAGGTGCATCTATTCGTTTAATTCAACGCTCAAAATACGTGATCTTTGAAAAGATATTTCAGTTTCCTAAAATTACGAACGCTATTTCTTACGTTACTTTTTTTCATTTCAAGAATTGATTTGAAAGAAAAAAATTTATCACGTAGTGCGACGTGAAAAAAGAAAAAATGCAAGCTACGCGATGAAAATTTGTGTATGAATATAACTTCGTCCCTGTATAAACATTTGATAGGCGGCAATGACCCCTGGTAAACTCTGAAGGTCAATTAGGGGTCAGGTCAATTTTGGCATTTTAAAATCTAACGGAAAGGGCTACAACCTAAAGGTTGCACATTTGTGTACCAGGGGTAAGTTGTCTCCAGAGTGAACGTAGGATAAGTTTAAATTCTGGTGACCTCTAAAAGTCAATTGAAGGTTATTTCATTTCAAAAGGAAGAGGTCAACTTCAGTATTTTCAAAACTAACGTGGACGGTTGCTCCCTGAAGGCTGAAAAATTATGTACAAGGGTAACTTCATCCAAGGATGAACATAGGATAGCTGGTGCTGACCTTAAATGACCTTTAAAGGTTAATATAAGGTCGGTTCACGCTTGGCAGGTATTTTCTAAGCTAACAGAGACGGTGGCATCCTTTGTCCAGCAGGTTTGTGTATAAGTTTTACTTGACCCAAAGATGAACATAGAATAGGTGGCAATGAACTCTCGTGGCAATTTAGGGCGTTTGCCAAAAAAGTTTTTTTTTATCCTGGCATTTACAAAAGGATCAATTTCGGCTTTTTACACCCAACCGGGGGGTTACGATCCCTGCTTTGAGAAATTCTACTTAAGATTTTACTGTATAGTATTTGAGTATCAAATTACTTTTCCACCAGGCAACTTCTGATAACCCAGCTGGCATATATATATATATATATATATATATATATATATATATATATATATATATATGTGTGTGTGTGTGTGTGTGTGTGTGTGTGTTGAAAGGAATGAAAGTCAGCATTGTGCACTCAGTAATCGTACCATGAAATCTCTTGTGTGCTAATTTTGCACCAGAGATTTTAAATCCCTTCTTGGGTAAGAAAAAGAGCCACGTCCGTCCTAAGCATGGTTGAGTGATTCTTTAGTAATATCATATGATGTCCATACGTGAAGTAGAGACCGCCATGTATATATATGTACTAAAGTATATATCTAAGTACACATGTATTATCCAAAAGATGAAACCTACTAAAGTTATCGAAATCTACAGCTTTAAGGAAAAATAGAGATCACAAGATAGCACAATATATCAGAAAGAAAACGGGGGTAAGAGACATCATAGAATCCACCAGAAAACTCAAATGGCAATGGGCTGGTCACATTGCAAGAATAACAAACAACCGATAGATATCACGACTCAAAACATGGATCCCCAGAGATCACATGCAAAATTGAGGCAGGCAGAATACAACATGGAGAGACGAACTAGACAAGTTCAGAAAATATTCCCTCCGCGACGCCTTTAGTAGAGAGGTCTGGCGAATCCTGGGGAAGGTCTATGTCCAACGATGGACGTTAAAAGACTGATGATAAAGGAAAAATCGTTGTTTTGTAACATGTATCTGATAAATCATAGTCTCTCACGAGTTTTGTTTATATGGTTATTGTCCGCTCGGATAGTGCAATGGTTAGCACGTCCGCCTCAACACGCAGAAGGGTTCGATTCTAGGTATGAGCTCAGAATGTGGAAAACTATTCCTTTAGGACAAATCACCCAATCCACTTAACAGCGAACTGTGTACACTCCTGGCTGTGTGATTAGGGTGGATTTGCGTCCTGGCAAAGAGATGGTAAAAAAACTTGGAGGTATAATGTCCTGGTCTCGACCAGACTTCACATTTAAAATGTACTTTTTTTTTCTATAATTATTATCATCATCATCATCATCATCATCCTTTTATCGTCTGTCGTTAGACATAGACCTTCTCTAGGATTCGCCACACTTATCTATCATGGGCGTCGCGGAGCCAGTACTTTCTGAATTTGTCTCGCTCGTCTCTCCATCTAATATTTTGTCAGCCTCGGTTGCGCATGTGATCTCGGGAGATACATGTCGTAAGTCGCGATGTCCATCGGTTTTCCACCATTCTTGCAACATGGCCAGCCCATTGCCATTTGAGTTTTTTAATGGATTCTATGACGTTCCTGAATCTTGTCTTTTCCCGGATATGCTGTGCTGTCTTGTGGTCTCTCCATGTGAGGCCCAGCTTAATTCTTTCATGTGCACGTAGCATGGTTCTCAATTTGAGGATCTATAAATCGTACATCCTAATACTATTGTACAAAACTGGTCATTATGAATATGGAGACATACTTGGAACATGCAATTTGAATTGGGGCTTCGTCAACGGTCGTTCCTGCTCCATTGAGAATTGTTAATCAAGAGGCAGTGCTCCTTTTTTATCTCAATGAAGGTTCACAGTGAAGTAGAAGCTGAGGAGTGCCATAACCAGATAGGGAGCTTCACCTTGTAAATATCAGAAACCGTCAACCAAAGTTGTCACCAAAAATGTCGAATATAGGTTTCTCCGAGTTTTTAAGTTAGTCCGGTTGACTGGCTGGCTGTATGTGTATCACGCGTACATACCGCACCAATGGAGCTAGAGGGTTGAACAATTTAACATTTACTGATCATGTCTAGGAAAACCGACTTTTTCTGTTTAAAAACATCCTTCCTCCAAAATAGGTTGTTGTTTCTTTTAGGGGGTAGAGACGGGGGGGAGGTTAGTTTACAATGTAAGTTTATACTAAATTGGCCCATGTTTGTCCCCCTTTCTTTTTTTAAAAATTCAGACTTTTAATGATTACTGTCCCCCCCAAAGGCGAGATAAGTAACTTATTCTCAATCACCCCTTCTTCCAATGTTTTGATTGATCACCCCACAACGGCACACTGCTAAAAAACATTGGTCACGTGACTAAGCAGATCTGTGTCGTAAGTTCCTAGTTACCTGAGCCCCCATAAGAACAAGGTTGGTTTAATGTGGATACCACACACACGAACGTGTGGAAAGGAACTTCTCAAAGATTCTTTCAAGTCCTCACTAATTTTGCAAGGACTTAGGAGTGCTGGTTTTTGGGACTCAGGACAAAGAAATGAAGGTTTTGCTCATTTAATACCTATCAATTTGCTTAAGATAGAATACGTTTTTTTCCACAAAAATATATTTCATTAAACCCAATCTACACCAACGAAACTTGTACTTCCATGGTGTACTTGACTACTTTATATAAGCTTTTTGACAGCAGACAATTGCATCGTTAAGCCAGCTTCAGTTAATTTAAAAGATATCGATATTCTCGGACATGGCCATCTTTCAACCCAGGCTGTGCTATGCGTTTGATTCTCTTGCCGGGAAGAATATTTCTAACACTAGTAGAGGTTTGAATTTGTAATTAATGACTGTGTCTTCAAGGTTTACTATAAATAGATGAAGTCAGCACTTTCTTATCAGGGCATTTCAAGCTATTAACATCTGTATCCACTATATTTATATTGTTCCGGATTCTATAGACTTCCAATAGGTCAGCATGTTTTCTTCTGTATTCCAGGGTCTCTAGATTAAGTTCTTTTAATCTCTCAGTGTGAGATATACAGTGAGGGGAAGCAAGTATTTGTACACTTACAAAACATTCATTTAATATTTAGATTAAGTTGTTTTAATCTTTCTGTGAGGGATATATTTCCCCAGTCAGGAATGATCTTGGCGGCCCCACTCTGTACTTCCTCTGAGGCAAATGTTGTATTTCATGTGTGGGGACCATATGCCAGAACCAAGCTCCTAATAGGGGCGTGCCAGAGATTTATAAAGTAGAAGGAAGCTCTCCTCATTGATGTACTTGAGTGAGTGTATTTAGAAGAGTGTTTTATATTATTGTGATCACTTTGTCTTGTATATGCACACTGAAGTTGAGTGAGTGGTTTATATAAACGTCGAAATTTTTCTCTATTGTAATATCCTTCAGTGTGTATTGGGTTCCACTATCTTTCATCGTGGTATTGTTCATTGAGTTGTTCCAACCTTGTTGTACAACTTAGCATTTATTGTGATGAAATTTTCTCTATATGGATTGGGCTCTCCGTAGTACTGAGGTCCACCATAAGCAAGTCTCCATATTCATAATAACCAGTTTTGTCCGATAGTATTAGCGTATGCGATATAAATGTTTAGATTACGATAGTATTAGAGCGTGAGATTTAAATGTTTAAATTACAACAGTATTAGCATATGCGATATAAATGTTTGAAATACAATAATATTAGCGTATGCGATTTAAATGTTTAAAGTACAATAGTATTAGAGCGTGAGATTTGAATGTTTGAATTGCAATAGTATTAGCATATGCGATATAAATGTTTAAAGTACAATAGTATTAGCGTATGCGATATAAATGTTTAAAGAACAATAGTATAAGAACGTGAGATTTAAATGTTTAAATTACAATTGTATTAGCGTATGCGATATAACTGTTTAAATTACAATAGTATTAGAGCGTGAGATTTAAATGTTTAAAGTACAATAGTATTAGCGTATCCGATATAAATGTTTGAATTGCAATAATATTAGCGTATGCAATATAAATGTTCAAAATACAATAGTATTAGTGCGTGAGATTTGAATGTTTGAATTGCAATAGTATTGGCATATGCGATATAAATGTTCAAATTACAATAATATTAGCGTTTGTGATTTAAATGTTTAAAGTACAATAGTATTAGAGCGTGAGATTTGAATGTTTAAAGTACAATAGTATTCGAGTGTGCTATTTAAATGTTTAAATTACAATTGTATCAGCATGTGTGATATAAACATTTGAATTGCGATATTAGCGTATGCGTTATAAATGTTTGAAATACAATAATATTAGCATATGCAATTTAAATGTTTAAAGTACAATTGTATTAGCATGTGCAATATAAATGTTTGCATTGCAATAATATTAGCGTATGCGTTATAAATATCTAAAATACAATAGTATTAGTGCGTGAGATTTAAATGTTTGAATTTACCCAATATATGAGAGAAAAAAAGTAAATTTTAAATTTAAACTTAAAACTTTCTGAACAATCCAAATGAATAATTCAAGGCAGGAAATAGCATGATCCCTGGGGTGCCCATCTCCTTTCTAGTGCCTAAAGCAAAATGGTTAATCCAAGGCTGTTGAGGATAGATAACAGTACCAATTTAGTCAAGAAGAATTCGGCTACAACAACTCTAGGCGACTTATAATAGGAAACGCTTTCATCCAAAACAACACTTGAGACTTTAACAAGGACAAATGAAATAAAATATAGATCCAAACCTTAGATAAATGAATCTCCATAGCCTGTACTTGTTTTAGTACTAATTATCTAAAAATTATTCTAAGTTATCTAAAAAAAATAGATCTTTTATCTAAAATAATAAATAAAATAAAAATAAAATAATATCTAAAAATATTACAAAAAAAATACCAGCACAAGATTAAGGCATTTTTGGTCCCAAAATAACTATAGAGATCCCAAAAGACGGCGCCTAGTGGTGTACCCATGTAAATTTTCATGGTTGCTGACTCCAGGAGCGCCTTAGAAAAAACACACATACCGACAAGTAAAGATAGAAGGGTCTGTAGCTCACTTAGCTGGTTGGTTGGATGTGCAGGCTACGGTGATACGAATAAAAGACTGATAAACTTGAGACTTGAATGGGACGGGTTTGACTATTATATCGTGACCTTTATGGTGACTCTGACTCCGATATGCAGAACAAGTCTTGACTATTCTTCGTTGGGGAAAGAGGGGAGCGAATTTTGTAGATTTCTCACCAAGGAACATGAACAACGTTTAAAGCTGACCTTTTGTTGAATATAACTCGTTTCTTTTTGTTCCAGACGCAGGCAAAACATGCTAGACCGCTTTCGTGTTATTGAATATTATTTCTAGAGGACCCGTTAGTTCCAAAGGGAACTTCGCTCGACCAAAATCAAATTCTCGTGTTTCTCTTGAGAATTGGCCCGAATACCAGCTGTATCCTGAGTGGTAGAGAGTGAGAGAGTTTCAAAGCTGGAACTCCGGGCTCAACATTCTTCTAAACCCTTCGTAAATCCCATAGAAGAAAAAATATAAAGATTCATTAGAAAACGTCAACAAAAACTGTCACTAAAACTGTCAACATAGGTTTCTTCAGTTTTAGTTGAAATGGTTGGCTGGCTTGCTTTCTATGTATGTTTGCAAGTTGTGTGGATGTTAGGTAATCTGATAAAATAGTGGTATTCATTTGACTATATAGAAAGGAAAATTTGAGAACAAGTGTGTTACATCTAATTCTCCTCATTTTCATCAAAGATTGGCTTGTTGCATTTCATTGGACTTGCACCAGCATTTTCAAAAGCACTTAGCGATGCAGATAACTCTAGCAGGGGATGGCAGCTTTTTACATGTTTGGGCGTTGTAGAGAACTGTATGCATGTATCGCGCGTACAGGCGGCACTAATTGAGCTGGAGGTATCAATATTTAAATATTTACACCTTATTGAAAAAAACGTCCTATACATATAAGTAAATGTTGAAAATTTCAAGCCCCCCCCCCTCAGCTTCATTGGGGCAGCCTGATCACATGATATACACATACGTACATGCATATATGATCACTGCCACACGATACGAGTATGGCAACCCCCAGGGGAGCACACTATCATGTGTCCTCTATGGAGTGGGGTGTGCCTTGAGAAACGGACCGGGTCTTATCTTGACAAGTAGCTCTGTTAATCAGCTTAGACTGAGAGGCCTCCAAACAATCTTGTTGCTGCGTATGACACCTGGCATTCCCAGACGGTCACTCAACTAGGTATTGACCTCGCTCAACTTTGGTGATCTTACGAAAACCAGTGTGTCCAACACAATTTAGCACGTACATACATACATACATACATACATACATACATACATACATACAGCCAATCAGTCGGATCACCTAAAAACTGGTGAAACCTATGTTGACAGTTTTAATTGATAAATTCCCAATACGTCTACTTGTCTACAAAAGGCTACAGACGTCAGAGGGCTTCGAGGAAAACCAAACATTCTATCATTACAGGGCCGAAAGACTGGAGCTCCATCTACACCAATGAAAAATCACAGTAAATTGCCACAACTGGTTCAATCTCCTATTTCTACATTTCTCAACATCTAAAATACATCGTGCACGTAACACAGCTGAAACATTCTCCATTGCCGAAACAACTGCTGTTCAGAACTGACGCAAGAAAAATATTTTCAAGAGAGATCAAATAGGAAAAACGAAGATCACTGTTAACTATACTACTCAAACGTGCGATACAAAATGAAGCCGGGTTCAAGTCTCTGATGACCGAGATATACAGAGTCTAGAAGACACTCTCCAAATTTGTCAACTATGTTATTGAGTCATAGATATGAATCGTGAAGGGGAGAGCGTGAATTCCTCTACTGCGGAACAAAATTTCTAAAATCATTTTTCGGAATATACCTTCTCTCAAGAGCCTAATCGACGCCCCGCCTTCGATTATCAATTTTAGAAAAGGAATTCATCCTCGCTCTTATTAGGACGCCTCGTTAATCAATTTTTTTTCAGAATTATTAGAATTGTTTAATCTTTAAAATCTTTGAAATTAGAAAGTAAACAATGCCAGGGCGGGAACTTGGTGAAACAATTTGCACTTATGAACATAGTTATTTTAATTACGTTTAACTGTACCCGCTAAATTTAGCAATTGAAATTTTGTACCGCCAAAAAGGTTTCAGTCTGATTTTTCTTCGAAAACAAAGGAATTTTCTTGTTCCTATCAATACTGCACGTTTTTACTTCCCATATGCTTTCACTACCCTTACTGTAAATCTTTCTCAAACAACTATGCTTTAATGATGATGATGATCATTATCAGTCTTTTAACGTCCGTCGTTGAAGATAGACCTTCCCCAGGATTCGACAGACTTCTCTATCATAGATGTCGCGGAGCGAATACTTTCTGAACTTGTCAAGTTCATTTCTCCATGTTGCCGGCCTCGGTTGCGCATGTGATCTCCAGAAATCCATATTGTGAGTCAGGATGTCCACCGTTTTAGCGACTTGGCCAGCCTATTGCCATTTGAGTTTTTTAATGAATTCCATGATGTCTCAGACTCCTGTTTTTCCTGATATATTGTGCTCTATAATCACTCATTCTAATATCGGTCATACCAAATATCGCTATTTAAGCTTTTTGCTCTCTCAGTCAGATTTTTTCAAGGTTTTAGAGCCATAATATCGGAACCGAAGCTAAATTCAATCAAGAAAAGTTGGCTGTTCACACTTTTCTTTGCTTCTACCAAATTTTTATCAGTTAAGGTTTTTCTTTGCCGACCACTGAACATAACAATTGCATCTCTATGTTCGTTAGACCGATAGTTCGTTTATTGCATCAATGAAATTGTTTGAGGGACAAATCGGGCGATACTTCTGGATATCTTGTGTATGAATCGCTTAGAGTATTAAACAACAGATGATATAAAACCCAAACCAATAAGATTTCGAATGATGGATGAAAAACGTCCAAAATATCAGCAAAGCAATAATGACTAAGAAAAGAATTAGCAAGCCTTCGTCAACGGAATCATTGACAAAATCTGATATGGAAGGACGGAAGAGACTGAAAACGTATGGCTACCATTAACGAAAGATTTTCAGAGAATGCATTTGTTAGGATTGTGGAAAAATAATTTCAGTTTTTTTATTTTAACTTAGATGTTAATTTTTGGAATAAACTATTATTTAACTATGTTCATGTAATATTCTATTTTGAAGTGCGAATTAGGATCTATTTATTTAAGCTGGACTTTTTCCCCCACTATTTATTCTCGTCTGTTGGAGACTCTCAATTAAAAGAAAGAACAAATTCGTGTGATTTCGTTGTATGAGTTCAAAACAAAGCGTAAGTCTGTGGAAACTGCTCGCAATATAAACCAAGTATTTGGTCAGGGAACTATCAACGAATATTAGGTCCAAAAATTTCGAACCAGAGACGATAGACTTGAAGATGTGGACGTCTTTATGAGATAGACAACTTCCAATTGAGGATTATTATTGAGGCAGACTAAAGCAAAACAACTCGAGAGGTTGCAGAGGAACTAAACGTTGCCCACTTTTTTTTTGTAAGAACAAAAGATCTGGACATGTCGAACGAATGACACTGAATGGAAAGCAAATAGCTTGCATGCCTCGCAGATGATCATGTAGAAACTGAACGAAACTCTTCCTCAACCAGCTTACTCACCAGACCTCTCTCCAATCAACTAACAGTTTTCAAACATTTCGACCAATTCCTACAAGGGAAGGTTCTCAATAACAAAGCAGCTGCTCAAAACGAATTCGAAGAATCCTTTGGTTCTAAAACCCCAGACATATACGTTTTCGGAACAAATGGACTTGTTTCCGATTGGTATAAATGTGTAGATTCAGAGGTTTTTATTTCGATTAATAACTCTTATTCTAAGCTGAGATATTTTTAAAAAAATGTAGGAAGAATACTTTTCTGGGTCTCTCACATTGATAAACACACATGTGTGAACCCAAAAGATAATTATCAGACTTGGTCGATATTCTTAAAATAGCTCCTTGGCAAAAGGAATTAACCTATTTCCAATTAACTGACATTGAGGTAAGTTATGCCGTTGGAACATGTAAACAGGGTGAGGGAGGGAGATGATAAAAAAAGCTGAGAACCCTAATGAATGTCGGGAAAAGCGTTTGAAGTCTATTACGGAGTTTCCAAATATAGTCTGTCGACCTTTATAAAATTGCTCGAAGAAAAGTAAGACATTCCCAAATAAACTCAAATCTAGATTGCATTGAGATATGGAAAGATTTCACGCTGAGAGTAGATTTTGGGAAATATCACTACCTCTTTGATACGAAGAATAGACATTTTGTGTGAGAATAAATCATCATTATCATCATCATCATCATCTTCCTCCTCATCATCATCAGTCTTTAATCGTCTATCGTTGGGCATAGACTTTCCCTAAAGTCCGCCACACCTCTATATAATGGGCGTTACGGGGCCAATACTTTCTGAACTTGTCTAGCTCGCCTCTCCATCTTGTATTCAAGCGGCCTCAGTGAAGCTTATGATGTATGTTGTGAGTTGTGATATCCATCGGTTGTCTGCCATTCTTGCAACCCAGCGACAGTGATTAAACCAATCTGCGTGGGTAGCGATGATTAATAAATAATATCAAGAACTTACTTGTTGTGCTCGCGTATTGACCTCTGTTGATCCTCGGATATGAAACAACATATCATGGTCTTCTGGTCCTTCTTGATTGCTGCCGTCACCCTATGTATAAAAAGATTATAAGGGTCAGAGAAAGGGTACGGGTATTTAGGAATCACGGTACACATACAATAATGGGGTCCAACCTTTAAGACAAAAACATTATTCCCCTTGAATAGAATTCTTTTTGATTTTTGAGACCTGAGGTATATGAAAAAGTCCCTTACTAAATTTTCATTTTGAAGTCTTTCCCTTGAATTTGTGAAGTTTCTTGTCCCCCTCTGTATAAGGTTATCCTATGTTTTCTAAATCCTTTAAACTTCTGCTTTGTAGAATCTAATTGAATTTAACCTAATCTCCATACTTTTTTTAAAAATGTCTGTACAAATATCTATTAGATGCTTTTTGGTCGTTCGGTCGGTTGGTCACTGGGGTTGTCGGTCGGTCGGTCGGTCCCAGTTGTGTTAAACAATGGAGATAGGAAGAAAGGAAGCGGTATGATGTCATTATAAGATGTGACGCCATAAAGATGAGACGTCATTAAAAGAATACACTTCCAGCTCGTAATAATAATGTCATAATAAAATTTTCATACGTCCAGAAAAAAATTGCCAAAAATGACTAAAACCCACCAAAAATAACCAAAAACCAAAAAAATGCCCAAAATGGTCATTAACGATTTTCATTGGAAATGATACTGGCAGAATATTTCATATCGCAAAATTTCACAATTATGAGGATCAACTAAATAAAAAAAGAATTACTTGCTCCTCCCCCTCCTCCTTCTGTTATTACTACGACGGTGGATGCATCGTTGAACTTATGGTTTTCACATCATCAACTGAAAATAAGGTTCAGCCTCGTTCAACCATTTCTGGGTGGCGAATATCATAAAAAAAACCAAGAATAAAACTTTCACTACAAATCTCCCAAATGAACAAGCCTTTTTGAAAGATACCATAGATATCTGTACCTAGCATATATGAATCACCGCAGCCAACATGTGTACCAGAACTAAATATCTGAAGTATTATCTAAAATAATCCGAAAAAAATAGATTGTTTATCTGAAATTATCTAACATAAAGTACCAGCATGAGATTTGGGTATCATTGGCACCAAAACAAATAAACATTTTCAGATTATGCTAAGAGGTGCACTCGTGCAAATTTTCAAGAATGTAGACCCGAAAATATTATGTACATTTAACAAACAGTTCTTGAAACATAATAGTGGAGAGTCTGCATAACAAGAAACAATGTTAAACAAAAGATTGTTGCGATTACTACGCTACACATTGAAGCAATAAAAAAAAACTCGAGAAACTGAAATGTGTGGAAGAAACTAAGATTTTATCAAATTTTAAAGTAAAAAAACAAAAAAAAAACATAATGCTTGAAAGCATTTGGAAAACCCCGATCCCAGGCGACAAATCTAGTGCTGACAAGCTGGGTCTGCAGTAGTGATCAGAGCTAACGGAAACGCTAAACTGAAGAACCGCTAAACTGAAGAAGTGCTAAATATTTAGCGGGCACATGGAAAACAGTCAACAACTAACCACGAACTTTCATTATATGAATTTCGTTCCGGTTCAGTTTGGCCCGAAAACCTTTAAAACCAGACCTAAAGAGCTGAAGTTTTAATATGTAGTAGCTAAGAGATGTAGCTTTGAATAATCTGTACGTTGAATGTAAACTGACATTTAAACTCTTAAAACTCCTTATAAATAGACCTAGAGAATTGCAATTTTAATATGTTGTAGCTTAGACATAGAAATTTAAGTAAACTGTATGTTGAATGTAAATTGACATTTAAACCCTTAAAACTCCTAATAAACAGACCTAGAGAGCTGAAATTTTAATATATTGTAGCCTACACACAGAGCTTTAAATAAACTGTATGTTGAGTGTAAACTAACATTTAAACCCTTAAAACCCCTTAAAAACAGACCAAGAGAGCTGAAATTTTAATATGTTGTAGCTTAGACATAGAGCTTTAAATAAACTGTACGTTGAATGTTAACTGACATTTAAACACTTGAAACCCCATAAAAACAGGAATAGAGAGCCAAGTTATTCGTTATAGCTTAAACATAGAACTTTAAATAAAATGTTGAAAGTAAGTTAAGTTTCATTAATTCATTTAGCTATTTATGTACACCTCGATCATCATCTGATATTGGCAGGCTCTACATTTTTTGGAATGTTATATCTAAGCTAAAATGTATTATGCCTCTATGTCTGTTTTCAAGGGGTTTAGAGCAACAAAAAAAAAACCCCAAAACGAACTAAGTTTAATTCATATAATAAAATCTAGCGGTTAGCGGTTATTGCTGCTTCAGATAGATTTTTAGCAATTTGCCAGTTTTCGTTAGCTGTGCCTTTCACTGGTTATATGTAAGGTTCAATATGACAGCCGTCTATTTCGATGCATTTATTCAGCTACTGATCTGCATAAGTACTGACAAAGTTCAACGTCAATCTTGGCAACTTTTTCTCCTTTTTTCTGGTTTTCAATTCTTGCATGGTACCGGGTTCTTTAAAACCCCCACGGATTAAAAAAAAATCAGAACGAATCAAGTCAGGTGATTTTACCTGCAACCTTCCAGTATTTCAAGGAAGGTCCCGTCTCAAAGCTTGGAATTTCAGCTCTCTAAGTCAAATCCTAAGGGTTTAAAAGCAACCACAACAACAACAAAAACAAGCTAAATTCTACAATAAAATTTAGCGGCTATTCTTGCTTCCGCTAAATTCTATGCAGTCTCCCTGTTTAGCCGTTCGTTAGCCGTGCCAACCATAGCTGATCTACATTGATCAAAATCAACAACTGGGTTAAAATCTTTTTAGTCGACATAGCATCCATATTGACAGCTGTTATCGCGAACGGCTGATACGATTTACTCTCGGCTTAACTCTATACGACGGGTCACATGCGCAGTAGAAAATGTTTCATTCGTTCTGTATTTCCCTGAGGATCGTAATGGCGGGAGTGATACTATTGGGGAGGTTAGGGTGCTGTTGCTGTTGCTGGTGCTGGGGTGGAAGCTGGGTGGAAGGGTGGGCAGGCTGATACACATTCGATACTTCTGGACTATGTTAGCAAACATTCCAAAATTTGGTTCGTGACTGAAATAAACTTTTACACATACGAAGTTTTGATACATTTGATTCGTTCTATTCCACCTCTCTTTCTCTCTCTCTCTCTCTCTCTCTCTCTCTCTCACTGTCTCTCTCTCTCTTTCATACACACACATGCGTGCTATATATATATATATATATATATATATATATATATATATATATATATATATAAAAATAATTTATATCGCTACGTTCTCGCAGATAGTTTCGTTGATCTTTTCAACTTTTCAAAGGATTGGATGTTTTTGACGTTTACTTGTTTGCTTTTGTTTTGTTTTTTGTTTTTCAAAATAACATTTTTTTTTCTTTCGTAGCTCCAGCACTTCACGTGACTTGTTCGTTTCCATCGTCCCTTTCACCGATAAATCTTCACAGATGGCTTTGATTTATTTTGAAGCTACGCTAATTGATATATAGCGTTTGTATCCTAAGGACAGCGTTATCCGATCGCTGTTCGGCGGAACCCGAGGTTCCCGCGCGATTTTGCCGGCTGTTCTGCTCAACAGAGTGACACGATTCCTACACGACTTTCACATGAGTCCTTGTATTTTATTCATCTTCTGCGATATTTAATTGTTCTTAACATATCTTTCCATTGTGTTGACGAAATTGGGATGATTCTGTTAAAAGGACAAAGTCCATTAGTTATATACGTACGTAAATGTATATATCTAGAAGGGAAAGTTGTTTTTGAAGGGATTCCCTGAAAAATGGATCATTGAAAAGGGTTTCTCCATTTAGTAAAAGTTTGAAGACCACAGCAATAGGGAGGCCAACCCTGATATAACAAGACAATTTTCCAATAATTGCTCGAATATTGAATCATCGTAGCTCTACAACCATCCAAATGACAGACTCTTCACTCTTGGCTCGTCTGTGTCTATGCGTGTGTGTGTGTCTGGGTGCTTCTAGTCACATTTTGGGGGGCTACAACCATTTGCGTGAGCGCACCACAAGGCAACATCTACAAACCTACCTTTTAAAAAAAAGTGCTCTTTAGAGTATCTATGTTCATTATTGACCAACAATACCAAAATTTTGTGCTGGTATAATCTTTTTTTTAGATAATCTTCGATTGAAGATCTATTTCATTTCAAATAATTTTGGATAGAAGATCTATTTTTTCTAGATCATTTTTAGATAACTTTCTAGACAATTAATTACGGCACAGTTTGTTGATTCATCGATGCGAAATAATGATATTGATCTTTTTCCGATAGAAGAAACTATAAAATTGTGGCAAGCAGAAAACATAATGATGCAATATTCTACCTGGACTCCAGGAATCAGCAACTTTTATTTGTAATTACTTCTTTTTTAGTCTTGCCAATGGCTCAAGTGCATATTATATCTTACTCATAAAATTCTGCCTTGAGGTCTTTAAATTTCAAATATTTACTCATTCAGAAAATTTTATCGGAATCCTCCGATTCGTTGATTTTTGGTAGAATTTTGAAATCTGGATGTATTGACACAAGTCACGATTTCTCAGAAGTCTGTAGATATGCCTATAGTAAACAAATTATACGATATAATAATTCAAACAAAGATAAAACAAATCGTGAAACAAAAGACTATTAAAAGCCATCAACAGCTCAATGGCCCACAAGTGCAAAAAATTACAATCTTCTTTAAAGTAGGTCAGGAACCTACGACGAATCGCACTTCGGAAAGTTTTGGGAATTTCGAACGGAACCATAAATGTTATCAGGTTGGTATAGACTTATTGTTTCATTCATTTGTGTTATTCATTTAGTGATTCATGTACAACTTGATCATCATTTGATATTGGCAGGCTATATGCTTTTTGGATAGTTATGTCTAAGATAAAATATATTATGTCCCTAAGTTTGTTTTTAAGGGGTTTAGAGAGAGAAAAAAAAAACAACCAAAAAAAAATGAACCAAGTGAAATTTAGCGGTTTGTGATTATTCTTGCTTTCGATAGATTTTTAGCGATTTATCAGTTTTTTTAGCGAATTGTCAGTTTTTGTCAGCTGTGCCTACCACTGGTTATATGTGAGATCCAATCTGACTGTGGACTATGGCTCACTTATGAGCTGTGGCCCACCTTTTGCGTACCCCTGGGAACAATCATACTTCACAGCAGAGTGTATAAGAACTGACCTCTAAGCAACAAATGAAAAGCAGAAGTTTCAATATTTACTTTTGGGTTTACTTTCCAATCCTTGGACAGCGAAACAAGAAGTCCATATCAACCTGATAACATTTATGGTTCCGTTCGAAATTCCCAAAACTTTCCGAAGTGCAATTGGTTGCAACAGTCGAAACGTTGTTGAAACCCAACATCAGTCCACCATTTTGAATTAATCAGCGTACAATAAATTTCACTTTATTTTTTATTTTTGGTCGAACTGGGGTCCAAAGTTGAGTTGACTTAGTTTACAATAACAATTACAATCCTCGTCTAATTCAGAGGAGTAAACGATTCTCTGTTTGTTTATCCCGTCCCCTTAGACCAAGCCGATGTATGTATTTCAACATTTCCTTACAGTGCAGTGAGCTGGCCATGTTGCAAGAATGGCGGACAACCGATGGACATTGCGACTCACAACATGGATCCCCCGAGATCACATGCGGAACCGAGGCCAGCAGAGTATTAGATGGAGAGACGAACTCGACAAATTCAGAAAGTACTGGCTCGGCAACGCCCATGATAGAGAAGTGTGGCAAATCCTGGGGAAGGTCTATGTCCAACGAAGGACGTTGAAAGACTGATGATGATGATGATGATTTGAAATCACGAACAAGTGCGTTGTAGCCGTCCCTCTAACCGAGTGAGTCATATCTATGAATTTATCTATTATGTATGTATTATATATATCGTCATCAATATGTATATATGATTAAATAAAAGTTGCAGTAATTATCTTTGGTCGCAGTAGATGTAGGAGTGGAGTTAGACCCTACTGTGACTTGATCTCTTTATCTTTTCTTGTTCCTTGTGCTCCGGGAGTGTTTCAAAATACAGCTTGATTGGGCACTAACTTGATATAGTGGATATTTGTTCACAATGTATCAACATCAATATTTGTTCACTCGCACACGAAGCACACTCCTCCAAATGTCAATAAAACACACATATATATTTGATTCACACCTTGACTCATGAAACCACACTGGAAACTTTATTCAAGGCCTCGAAGCAAAGGAATTTGATACGAGAGCGAGCTCTGAATACACTTTTTTTTTCAATGGTTCACAGGCAATATTTTGATTAGATTGGCTGATAAGGGGAACACTTTTCCTTGGGATGACGTGAGAAAGGCAAGCCTCAAAAACTGGGAGAAAGGATTAAAGATAGAATTATAGTAAGACTTCTTGGGGGGGGGGGTAGCCCCGGTTGCAGGTGTGAGAGGGTATAACAGGTTGAACTCCACACTTGTTTGAAACTGAGAAAAAAAAACTCGAAGAAGCAGCGTACGTCAACATGCCAACTGGGTGTATGAATCAGACAAGTGTGGAATTCAACCCGGTTTGGATTCCGCTACTCAACAGGGACGAGATATAGAAATCCAGGCCTGACTGAGAAAGGAGAAGATGTCGCCCAAATCCAACGTAAGAAGCGTAATGTTTACCTCTATTACATTTGGATAGAACACCTGAGGGAGGCCGTAGAATGTATCGACCAAAATGTTGTGTTAACAATAAAAACAACAAAAAAGTTCAATCGTCTGAAGAACTCTTCTGAATATCGATGGCCTCTCTGAAAAAATATGGACAATTAAAAAAAAAAGCAACTACCGTACAGGGAGGAAACAGGAGTCTGAGACATCATAGAAACTATTAAAGGAACTAAAATGGCAATGGGCAGGTCATGTTGCAAGAATGAAAGACAACCTTGGACATCATGACTCACAACATGGATTCTCAGAGATCACTTGTGAAACCGAGGCCGGCAGAATACAAGATGGTGAGACAAATTCAGAAAATACAGGCTTTGCGATGCCCACGATAGAGAGATGTGGCGAATCCTAGGTAAGGTGTATGTTCAGCAATAGACGATGAAAAGTCTGATGATGATGATGATGATGATGATGATGATGATGATGATGATGACGATTTCAAGGCATACAAAATACGCGATCACATGAGAGGCACCCCAATTTTTACTGGTGTATATATCCACAAAAAAATAAGATAGACCCCTCCCGGATCTTCATTGCCCTTCACAAAAATGGGTTATTTTAATGCTCTTATTCATTCAAATCTTTACTACCCCCCCCCACTGTTGTTGGTTGTTTACTGTATTTGCATAACACTGTAACGTTCATAAACAACTGATAAAGAGTTGGCCTCTCTATACTCATACGCCCAGGAATACGGTAGGTATGAGAACACCGAATATGATCGCGTACGCACAGCAGTAGTAAATTGATCTTTCTGTATGAGCATATATATATATATATATATATATATATATATATATATATATATATATATATATATATATATATGTATTCAGGAAATGGACATTTTGGTCCGACAGAATGAATTACGAATTCCTTCATGTTATATAGGAACTTCTAGGAAATGATTTCCCGTCGTTATACAGTTAATATATCATTCAATTTAGACAACGTAAATCGAATAAAAACTTAGAGAAAATTCTGTGTTTTTCCCAGTTTTACATATACTATTTTATCATGTTGCCATGTGTAAATTTTCTCATGTTGGAATCATCAGTTATTTAACAGTTCCAGGATTATATATATATATATATATATATATATATATATATATATATATATATATATATATATATATATATATTGTATTAAGAGATGAACTTATTTTGCCCGACGGAATGAATTGTAAAATCTCAAATAACTTTCTATATAATATAACTCAATTTATGCACATATGTGTATGGAAATTAGTATTTTTAATTGTGTAATTGTAGAGTTGTACGTCCTGTCCAATTCCTGTTATATCCATGAAATTTTAATGCATTGGCCCATGTGAAATAGATTAACATAGCTTGAAAACAATTAAAGGGTTTTAATGAATACAGATAGGCTCTTGTGTCATAACAATTAAGATTACGTCTCGGAATTGTTGGTTGTTTGGAACTAGAAGAAAAGAAAATTGAGTGTGTAAAGTGAATTAAAGAAATCTCTAATGCTGAGTAGGAAATAACTTCGTAGAAGTAATAACGGAGTAAATGCGGGAACATTTTGCCCTCTAGCTCCATCGGTGTCGGCTGTATTCTCGGTATATACAGAGCCAGCGAGACAGACACTCAACCAGACGGACCAATTTAAAAACTCAAGAAACCTGTGTTGATAGTTTAGGTGACAGATTTGGTTGATAGTTTCCAATTATATACATTGTAAATAATTCCAATTTTGTTCAGATATAAATCCGATTCTCTATCAATCAGGTTTATCGGTAGGAAACCGTCAACCAAAACTGTCAACATAGGTTTCTTCAGTTTTTAAGTTGGTCTGGCTGGCTGACTATATATGTGCGCATGATTGTATTTATCACGCACGCAGGCTGCACCAATGGAGCTAGAGGGCTGAAATTCCAAACATTTATTCCTTTTGAGTAAAGTAAAAAACGGTCTCTTTTGTTTTCTCACACACACAAGTAGGTTTTTTATTGGTGGGTTCAATTTAGAACCTGACTCGGTGCTAAATTGATCACTTAGTTTATGCCCGGCACCATTCAGGCTTGTTTTTTGTTTTATTTTGTTTTTGAAAATTCAGATTTTTTAGACATTAATACCCAACAAAAAGCGTGATAAGTAACTTATTCATTGATCCCCCTTTTTCCAATTTTTTAGTTGATAACCCCCAACATCACAAAAAGACGTTGGTCATGTGACAGTTTCTATTGAGTGACTAATAACTCTTCGTATCGAAAATTTAGACAGAAGGACAACGTTAAAATCATTCATTTTCCTGGAAAGCGTTGTGAATATTTCCAAGGCCCCCAATAGCTATTTTGGGAATAAAAACCTTTTCTGGATGTTGCCAGTGGTGATACACATTTTCAAAGTTGTATCCTCAAAAATGGTACCAGGAGAGACAGAGAAACATACACAGGCACTCAAAGAGGGAAGAATCTGTAGCCCACTCGTCTGATTGGTCCGGCGGGCCATTTGTGAAACTACGGTGATTCGATATTTTTTATCATAATCTCCTTCCTCGTCAATACACGACGCCTCACCGTTGATCCCGTAGATTGAACCTTATATAGTAGAAAGTTCGAATCAAATTTCAGCGAATAGGTACGCGTCAGGCTACGGACTAATCGATCCACCATTGTATATAGCGCAGTACGTAGAGGGAAAGGACAGAATTGAAAAATATTTCTTTAAAGTTATCAAAAAAGTACAAACTAACAGATGTAATAAGGGCTGGCATTGAAGGTGTGTGTATTTCAAACATGCAACGATATTTTTTTTTCTAATTTTAATTTATTCTTTAACGAAGTCTTACACCATTATCATTAATTTTGTCTTGCTTTTAACGTCAACTCAAGGGCCTTTCTTTCGTAGTCAATATTTACAAAAACACCGGTTGCCTTTATTCCTGTATAATCAGTGCTATTGATGTTTATAGTTCATGAAGAAAAAAAGGATCTTTTGTAAAAAAAAAAAAGTGTAAACGTACAATTTATTTATGATAAGAAGCAACTGAAAGTTAGGATGGAGGTAGAAGCTAGTTAAAATTAATTACAGTATTCTAGAAATATCTACACTAGTTGGGTAAGTTGGTTTCTTTTGATACATTTTTGAATACGTCAACACGTAGAGTTTACTGTTTCGTCTGACAGGGAGTTCAAGTATGAAAGGGATCTTGATGTCATCAACCTGGCTGGTGGTGTATTTGATATTTGTGACTCTGACCTGTGTTAATTGTTCTTAGGGTTCTCAGTAGCAAGGATGTACTCTGTTTGCATATCTTACAATGAGTATCTGTGCTCATTTCTACCATGCTATCTTGGTAATTAAAAGAAATACTAAATGAATACTATATCATTAAGAAATGGATGTATGATCCGACAGAATGATAATAAATTGCGTTGTATCATATTGAAACTCTATTTGGAATGATCTCCCGATATTACGCGGTGGATATATCATTTGGCTGAGACAAACCTGAATAGAATAAACAATCCCAAAATGAGGCTGCTGCAGAAATCGAACCTGCGACCTATGAGTAAATATCGACTTTAAAATGGTTCGATTATAAATCATTTTTTTTCTTCTAATATTTCGCTAACCTTTTACGGGAAGTTTCATGAGAATTTATCTCAATTTTAGATTTTTGTCTCAACTTTTTTTTTCTCTCTCCAACCTGTTTTTGCGTTCCTTGATCTTCCATCTTTTATTTTGGGGTATTTTTTCCTCTGACCAAGAAAAATTGTTGACAAAACGTTTCTGCATCAATTTCCCGAGTCTCAGATTACACACTGCTTGTTGCGAATTGGTCGTCTCTGGATTCTCAGGAAAAGAACAAAAAAACACAACTCAAGGGCCTTTCTTTTGTAGTCAATATTTACAAAAACATCGGTTGACTTAATTTCTTTATGATTAGTGCTATGGATGTTTATGATGCATGAAAAAGGGATCTATTGTAAAATAAAAAAAGGTCATTATACTATTCATTTACGATAAGATTTAGTATTTACAGTATATATCGTGTATAAGATTTATGAAGAAGAACATTTTAATGTACGATAGTGTGTGTAAAGACACATACGCTTGTTTGGTAATTAAACATTGTATATAAAAATCATTTGTCTTCGTAATTCAGGGCTGAACACTCTTTGAGTGAGGTAACTCGTTCATTGTAAGCTCATGCAATGCTCTTCCATAGGAATAGAGCACTATGGTGGATGGGGAATATATATGCTAAATAGATATATCGCTTATATTCAGCCTTACGGACCGTCCAGTTCCCTGGCGCAGAGATAGGATACCAGCCTCTGGAGCGAAGGTTTCAGTCCTACCTTGTGGTACTGAACGGGATAATGGATAGTCTATAGCCACTCTGAAGAGTTGTAATAGAACGAAACAGCTGTCAGTGAATGACACAATAACTATATATATATATATATATATATATATATATATATGACCCCACCACCCCTCCTTCTACACTATCCCAAACATACCAAAAAATCCACCTCCACAACACTACCCCCTACCTTGACACACTCTGCCCTCCCCAAGACCAACTGCTGCTGCTTTACCAAAATCCCAATACCTGCTGGTCATTCTTCCATTCAGCAGGAGGCCTCTAGTAGCCCTGACAACAAAACTTACCCACAATGCATAGCCCCTGGCAGTGGACTCTGGTTCCACATGGCACATTTTAATTCACACTCACACAACACACACCACTGATGATGGGAAGAATCCCGAAACATGTATGGACTATTGACATATAAGGATTAATAAACCTTACCACCAAAAACTTCACTCCCGAGTCTGTCTCACTCTCTAAAGTACACATTATATATATATATATATATATATATATATATATATATATATATATATATATATATATATATATATATATATATATATATATATATATATAATCTTTTGAGCAGAGAAAAACTCTCAAAAGAGAATGCGAGGTACAAATACAAGTATGTGCGTAATTCTACTCGCTAAATATCTTATCTTACCTTATATTGTAAACTAAATCTTATAAATAATTTATACATTTACAAATTTTACAATACACACCTCTTTCTATGAATCGTAAACATGTCCCCATAACATTAGTTTTAAAGAAAGAAAAGGTCAACCGGTGTTGCTGTTTTTTTTTTCTCTCTTAGAAATAATGATCTATGAGAGAAACGCCCTCGTACTGTCTTCCCTCGTTTTTTTCCTGGGAATTCATAGTCAACAAATCGGCAGCGATCAAATGAACTGTCAGTAATTTGATATTCGAGAAAATGAATGCCGTTGTGTCAAAACTACCATAATCTCGGCTCAACCCATTCAGCCTCTAACGGGCTAACTTTCATACACTGAATCTCCAAAAACTCACGTATCTTTTCGCTGTAAAATTCTCAGCCATCACTCAAAGCAGTGGCTGTAATCTAATTAAACAGGTCTGGTTATTCACTCTAAAGAAACCGTTAAATGACCAATGTCATTTGCCAGCATGCTGATTTGTAGGTGATCAATAGAAAAATTACAGAAATAGTTTTTTAGGGGTATAGGTTTCAAGTTTATGCTAAATTGGTCCCTCGGTGTATGTCTGGGAGCTTTCACGCGTGTGTTCCGAAAATTCGGATTTTTAATAATCCAACAAGAGGCGAGAGACGTAACTTGATCATCGATCAGCCAACCCCTTTTCCAATTTTTTTAAATTTAATGCTACCCAAAAAGTTTAACTGGCGACGGTTTCTATTAAGTGACTAACCGGACCAATTTATTTACTTTTTTTAAAGATTTGATGGAATAGTTAAGAATGGTTAGGATGTACCATGGGTTGAGAAAGGCCATTTGTAACAGTGCTCAGCGAGATGGCATCGTGAGATAGATATAATGAATATAGAATTTAATGAGCGGTCCCTGTATATGGCCTTGGGGCGAATATAAATACCCCTTGCCATTTTTCCGTTCGCAGTTTTGATGATTTGCGGTTTCGTTATGAATAATTTAATGGGAATATTTTTTTTGGGGGGGAGGGGTTGCACATTCTAGGAAAACCTGCATCGTAGGAAATATACTGTTTGGTATAAACAAAACGTAAAAAGTTCAGGAAAATATTGAATTAATATGTATTTGTAGTATAGCATCTGACAAAGGGGCCTTTAACAAAAAGTGACATGCATCAATAAAAACGTTTGGAACTTATAGACTATTAGTTTCATCCTAATAATCTTTATGTTATTAATAATAAGAAATATTAAAGAACATTATCAACTGAATTTTTTTGGTTGCTATTGATATCAATGCCAACGAGCATTGATATCATTAGCATCTGGGGCCTCCCATACAAAACAGATTACTTAATGCAAGGGGGAAAAACTCTGAAGTACCCCGATAACACAACCTGGATATACAAAAGAACAGATATGAAGTGCCCAGTCCAACTGAGCATGCACTCTGAGTAGGGAATAATTGAGCTCATGGACGAGAAGAATAGTCAGACCATATCATACGTGATAATTATCAACTAAACATTATTTCTGTAGACAATATAAAACAGGAGATAACCGTGTTTGAAAACTTGTTTATTACCGCAAACCAGTTGACCAAAAGAATTTGTATACGAAAACTACCAGCGGATTTAGTACATTCCTGCCCCCCCTGATGCCCCTAACCTCCGTGAATGATAAGGGATAACTGTGATATGACATTGACGGGTATGTGTATAATCATGTCGAATTAAATGTCACCGGGAAAATAAGTTCAAATTGTTGATACGAAACAAAAAAAAGTTTCACGTACAATCTTTGGATTTAACTGCTTGCTATCTAATACACTTGAAAAAAATACCCAAATATATTTCAATTGCCATGAAACGATTTTTAGATGCTCTAACATTAATAGCAGCGACTGTTGTCCATCACTATCTGATTGACAAGTCGATGAAGTAAATTCCTCACATATCAACGAAGCATTTCCTCCCACTCCTTTTACGAATCTGATGTCGCTTAAGTGACATTTCATTGTTAGGTCAATGGAACATGGCATTCTATTTTACTAATAATTGGTTCCGGTACAGGCGTGGGATACAGAAGTTCATTTGTGCGAGGCACAGATTTATCAACTAATAATTTTAAAAGAATCAGGATTCTCTTTGGGCTATTTTCAGAAAAAAAAATGAATTACGAAGTCTTAACACTTCATTTTCAATAAAAAAACAAGAAAAAAACAATGATGTAATAGATCTATTATTGATAAAACAAGGGTATGTGCACCCGGTTTCATGAAAATCTTCTGAGCGCTGTTCTTCATTTGTTTATGGTGTCGTTAATAGCAACAATCAAAACAGAGATATCGTCATTGATCGTTATAACCATCTAAACAGACTTTTTTTTAAAGATTCCATCACGTCAGCAAATAATAATCTGATTATTGAAAGAATTCGACTGAAAAAAAATACGCTCCCCCTCTCTCTCTCTCTCTCTCTCTCTCTCTCCCTCAGAAATTACTTCAAAGTGATTAGAGACGCACACCGCCTCACAAAACAAAATATAAGAACATTTCAGTACGGATTTTCAACATTGGCCCAAATGACTTCAAACCACAATGTCCGGTTCACGGGTCAATATATCTAGCGACTATCAACTTCATGAAATGGCCAGTTGTCGAGTTATCTGGGCGCACACACACACACACACACAAGCACACGCACACATACACACACACACACACACATGTAAGCAAACAAACATGTGGATATATAAAACTGAAGTAAGGATGGCCAAATTCTGATTTGAAATGGATAAAATGTGACACGTTTAAATCTTATTCAAGACTATTTTCGCAAAAGCAAAGAAAACTAAAAAAGCACGAATAAATTTTAAAAGATTGCTATACGTTTTGCATCCACACAGCTCTATTAGACACTTCTTGGTCAGTCGGTCGGTCGGTTGGTCGGTGGGCCCTTACTATGCTAAATATCAATTTTCTCAGTCGTATTGTGTTGGATTGATTAACTTGGTCCAATCCTCCGGATAAACCATCATCATATTCCCTATCTCCTCCCCTTCTCCCCTATCCCTTACCCGACTTGCTACGACAACCAGGGATGGTGAACGTATCTTTGAACTTATGGTTCTTGTTAAAGGAGACATAAGACTCCGGGTCGTTTAGTTTGAACCGAATCAATCCTTGTATGAAGGTTTTTTGTTTACAGTTAGTTCTGTATTATCTCACTCAATGCAAATGGCTTGAGATACGGCATTTGCAGGATTTCCTGGTTGAACTGAGTAGGGCCATTCCCATGCCAACTAAGCACACTTCATATCATACATTATATATATATATATATATATATATATATATATATATATATATATATATATATATATCACGGTATTAGTCAGGAATGCAATATGAAAAATAGTATGATATGATATAATACAACGCAATATCCGATGTATGATGGAATTATTTCACAGAGAACTTGATACATTCAAATCTGAATGTCAAGTTGGTTTAGATTAGAGCTGGAAATATTGCAGAATGGGAATTCACCACACAAACATGTTTATGTACCTGTCCTGTCTAGGCTTCATCAGGCGAATGGTCCGCCTGAAGAAGCCTAGAGAGGGCAGATACATAAACATGTTGGTGTAGCGAATCCCCATTCTAATATATATATATATATATATATATATATATATATGTGTGTGTGTGTGTGTGTGTGTGTGTGTGTGTTTCATTAGAAAATGGCTACGTGAAGCTGGTAAGATAAATATTTTTTCTGAGAAATAAAACTATGAACTCAAACCCTTTTCACTAAATATCCAATCTATTAGATATAACGTAGTCTCCAACCAGTGTAGCTTTTTCTTACTTCTTACTTATTCCTTACATTTATTGGACCCCTCTTGTGGAATACTTCTGCATATATACGTGTGTGTGTGTGTGTGTGTGTGTGTGTGTAAGTGTAAGTAAGTAAAATTTTCTTCTTGTGACGCTGAATAGGAAAAATACTTTTGAAGAAATTTTTACACATCGTTCCAAAGTGTCCGCTGAAATTTGTTACATTAGTCATTTTTAATCGTATCACTGTTACTTCAAAATGTTATCTTATAACTATTTTATTATTTGATATTCGTATCTTGGTGCGTGTAACTAAGTTATATATATATATATATATATATATATATATATATATATATATATATATATATTTGAACAAGGCCACAAAACGTAACAAATAGATTAGTCACTCAAGAGAAACTGCCACATGCCAACAGCTTTTGAGATGAACTATTAAAAAAATTGGGAAAAGGGGTGATCAATGAACAAGTTACATCTCTTGCCTTTTGTTGGTCAGTAATAACTAAAAAAGGTCTGAATTCCCCCCACACCCTATTCTGCAAAAAAACGCAAAAAACAAGTGCGAATGCAGAAGGATGAAGAGAAACATTCGAGCTGGATCCATTGCCTGAAGAGATGTGCATGACAAATGGGATCGCATCCGCGAAAGGTGTCAAGCCTCACGTGCGGTGAGAAAACCGAAAAAAGAGATTACGAGATATCAATCGTTAAGGAATGAAGGAAAAACTCCGAAGAAGCATGGAATTCCAGACCTTGAACGCAAAACTAAGACCACAATAGATGATCTTCAGAAACGCAGGGAAAACCTTCACAAACAGTGATTAATGCGCAGAAGATGCTTTAAATCGTCATAATCATTAGTCTTTTATCGTCAGTCGTCGGACATAGACCTTCCCCAGGATTCTCCACACCTCTCTATCGTGGGCGTCGCAGGGCCAATAATTTTCTGCACCTGTCCAGTTCGTCTCACCATCTCATGTTCTGCCAGTCCCACATTTAATCCATGTTGTGAGTCCAGCAGTTGTCTGACATTATCACAACATGGCTAGTCCATTGCCATTTGACTTTTCTAATGGATTCTATGATGTCTCTGACTCTCATTTTCTCCCTTATATACTGTGCTGTCTTGTGGTCTCACCAAATGAGGTTGAGCATGATTCTCCCATGTGCACGTTGCATGGTTCTCAGTTTGCTGGTCAGTGTCTTGGTTAGGTTCTATGTTCCAGCCCCATAGTTGACTATCAAGACAGATTCATTGGTTGTATACTCTTCTTCTTAGGATTTTTAAGATTCCTTGTTCTTAAAAGTTGAGCTTACTCTACTGAAGGCTTGTCATCTTAGATTGATTCTTCTTTCGATTTCTTCTTCTTTTGATGATTCTATGGAGATCCGTTGTCCTAGCTAGATGTAGTGGTCTACTTTTTCCAGCTTTGCGTTTTCGATTTTAATCTTTCTGCGTTTATTTCCAACATATATGTTAAACATGATCCTTAATTTGCTGAAGTTCACGCAAAGGCCAGCTTTTTTGCTTTCTTTGTTCAATTCATTTTGCAATTGTTGGAGGTCCTGTGAGCTCTCTACAAAAAGGACGATGACGTCTGCAAATCTGAGGTTACATAGGTATTCGGCTCTAAATCAGTGATTTTTAATCAGGGGCATGTCACCTAGGGAGCATCAGTTATTTCTAGAGAAGGGCAAGCCAGTAAGGAAAAGATTAGAATTCCTTTAATTATTTCAGGAATTCTCTACTTGAGTATTTGCATAATACAATGATGAACGTAATAAATCAGTTTACCCTTTCCGGGTGACAGCAATTTTCCAGTTGCATTTCCAGTTATATAAAATGATTTTCTGTTCAATATTTCCTGAATATTAAACTAATCTAAAGGTAACAAGCTTGGCAGCGCCAGGGTCACACTCCTCTGCTCCATCCAAATCTTATAGGTGGACAACATAGAATTCACGTCTCCATACAATATTATTGCAAAACTACGTGCCTCATTTCAACTTCTTTATTAATATTCCCTGTAAATGGGATATGCAAACTCCAGTAAAACAACTCCCCCATGTTGGGCTTTAGAAGTAGGAGGGAATTAGTCATCAGTTTTGGCGTACGACACTGTGTCACTGTTTTTCGTGCATGACGTCACTCATTTTTTTCTGGTCCTTGTCATCCCTCGTTGGTACATACGAAAATAAAGTCAAAACTCAATAGTAATTGTTGGACAATAGAAAGAAAGACAGATAGAAAAAGCCTCAGAACCAAATGGTTAATCTGGCACAAGCGCCGAAAGCGAATAGGGAAAGAAGATCCTGCTCAGCCTAATGGTTGATCCGCTACTAGCATCCAAATCAAGAAAGAAAGGAAAGGCCTACTCTGCCTAATGGTTAATCCACCACTGACCCGAAAGTGAGGAAAAAAGAAAAAGAAATATATTGTTCTCTATCGAATTCGATCCCAATAACCACGAATGTTTGACATGAGGCACTAGACCACTGCACCACGGAAAATCCAACGCAACCACTTCTTTATTTGTGATTATAACTAACACAGTTGTACGAATACCTCAAAATCAAGCACGAATATCTGCTACCTTTTCTTAAAATTCTCATGTTTTAATGATATCCTTAATTGCAAAATAATTTTCGCCGACAATATATATATATATATATATATATATATATATATATATATATATATATATATATATATATATTGGACTCAAGTTCCACCTTTAACCCCTAAAAGCACACACTCACACAGCACACACCACTAAAGATGGGAATGCATCCTGAAACATGTCTGGACCATTAAGAACAGAAAAAAAAGCATCTACGGATAAATAAACCTTACGTCAAAACACTTTACTCCCGAGTCTCTCCCACTCTTTACAGTTCATATTATATATATACATATATATATATATATATATATATATATATATATATATATATATATATATATATGCAGTACAAATCAGGCTAGTAGTATAACAATGTAATGATATATCAATGATATAAAGCCACTTCTGAAATGCAATGGATCTATTTCATAGAGTGATTCGCCTGATGAGGACCCAAGAGGGCAGAAACATGAGCTAGTTGGTGTAGCGAATCCACAATCTAATATATATATATATATATATATATATATATATATATATATATATATATATATATATATATATATACTTGTTATTATATAAAAATGATATTTTCATCACAGATTCAATGTTTACAAAGAGAAAAAAATACGGAGAACTTGGAAATGCGTGTTGACAGCACATGACGTCACGGAATCACTCTTTCTTTTCCCCTCTCTCTCTCTCCGTTACTCACATCTTGAATTCCCGATCTGACTGATTGCGATAAGAAAGTCAATTCTGACAGTTTGTCAAAATTGAGTAAATATACAATTTATCAAGTTCAACATAACATGAAATTCTATTTCTACAACGCTACGTCATTAGACGTTTGTGGTGACGTATACGTGACATGAGACATCTGTAAAATGTTAATCATTATATGTGTTGATGTGGATTGACCGGGTTTTTTTTTATAACATATGCCATACTTATTTCAAACTAATCAATTCGTCAAAGATAGGGGAGCGTTAAGGCAAGGTTCAACAACTAAGTGGGTCGTAAAAAGGTTGAGAACCAATGCTCCAAATAACCAGTACTTCTGTGATTTTATAAGAGGAATAAATGATAGATAACATCTCCTGGATGATTCTTAATATCCTTAAAAACTGATTAAAAAAACTTGAAAACATTCAGTATTGATACATTGCAAGGGTAGCCATACTGCGACTCGCGAGCCGTGCATGGCTTTTTGACAATCAATGTACGGCTTGTGGAAATATCCTAAAAAGAAGAGTATACAACAAATGTATCCTTCCCGATGGTCACTTATGGAGCTGAAACATGGACCCTAACCAAGAGACGGACTTACAAACTGAGAGTATGCAACGTGCGCATGAGAAATTCTTGCTCAGCCTCACATGAAGACAACACAGTATATAAGGAAGAAAACGGGAGTCCGAGACATCATAGAAACTATAAAAAAAAAAAAAATGGCAATGGGCAAACCATGTTGCAAGAGTTAATGACAACTGATGGACATCACGACTCACAACATGGATACCCCGAGATCACATGAGAAACCGAAGCCGACAGAACACAAGATGGAGAGATGAACTAGACAAAGTCTGGAAATACTGGCTCTGCGACGCCCATGGTAGAGAATTGAGGCTAATCCTGGGGAGGGTCTGTGTCAAACGACAGACGTTAAAAGACTGATGATGATGATGATGATGATGATGATGATGATGATGATGATGATGATGATGATGATATCCATCACGTGACCAACGTTTCTTGGCAGCCTACCGTTTAAGGGTGATCATGAAATATCGGAAAAAAAGAGATCAGTGTGTAAGTTCCTACTTCTCAACTCAAAGTCAGGAAATACTTGCTCTGCGACGCTCATGATAGAGAATTGTGGCAAATCCTGGGGAAGGTCTGTGTCAAACGACAGACGTTAAAAGACTGATGATGATGATGATGATTATGATGTGTAAGTTGAGTGAGTTCAGCCAGAACGAATGGACATATAATCACGTTGTTGAATCTGATTCCATGAAGCGATATTTTATGGTCAAACATTGAGTCACAAATACAACACTGACGAAATATCAATGGTTGGCACAGCTGACTAAATCGTTAAACTGATAGACCATTAAAGATATAGCGGAAAGAGAAGATAACCGCTAACCGCTAACTTTTATGATAGGAATTTAACCTCAGTTCAGTTTGGGGGCTCTAAAACCTATAAAAACTGATCTAGAGAGCAGAATTTTTTAAAAGTTGTAGTTCAGACATAGAACTTTCCAAAAAGGTGTTGCGTGCCAATATCAGATGATGATCAAGGTGAACATGAATTATCAAATGAACAAATGAAATTAAGCATTAGTTCACACCCAACACACGGTTCATTTGAAACTTTCTGTCTAAGCTACAACATATTAATATCTCAGCACTCTAGGTCTGTTTTTAAGGGGTTTGAAGGGTTTAAACGTCAGTTTACATTAAACATACAGTTTATTTAAAGCTCTATATCTAAGCTACAATATATCAAAATTTCAGCTCTCTAGGTCTGTTTATAAGGGGTTTTAAGGGTTTAAATGTCAGTTTACATTCAACATACAGTTTATTTAAAGCTCTACGTCTAAACTACAAGATATTAAAATTTCAGTTCTCTAGGTCTGTTTATAAGTGGTTTTAAAGGTTTAAATGTCAGTTTACACTCAACATACAGTTTATTTAAAGCTCTACGTCTAAACTATAACATATTAAAATTTCAGCTCTCTGGGTCTTTTTATAAAAGGTTTAAAGGGTTTAAATGTCAATTTGCATTCAACACACAATTTATGTAAAGCTCTATACATAAGCTACAGCGTATTAAAATTTCAGATATCTAGGTCTTTTATGAGGGGTTTTAAAGGTTAAAACGTCAGTTTACATTCAACATAGAATTCATTTAAAGCTGTATGTCTAAGCTACGACATATCAAAATTTCAGCTCTCTAGGTCTGTTTATAAGGGGTTTCAAGGGGTTTTGAACGAAAAGATCAAACCAAAGCTAAACTCACGTAATGAAAGCTAGCGGTTAGAGGTTATTTTAGCTTCAGCATTTTTTTTAGCGGTTTAGCCTTTTCATTAACTCTGCCCGCCACTGCATATCTTACCTTCAAGACAATCAATCTCCCCTGGAATATTCGCAGAAAATGCTCGAGCTCCTGTCCTTGGGTAACTCGGATCTACAAATAATAATAATAATCACGATATGAATGTATGCTTCGGCTTAAAACCCATTGAAGTGTTGTGAATGAAAACAGTAAAAAGATTAGGTAAGACATTCAATAGAAATCGCCACTTGACCAACGTCTTTTGGCAACATAATGTGTTTGGAGAGGGGTGATCAATGAATAAGTTACCTCTCTTGCCCTTTGTTGGGCAGTGATCACTAAGAAGTCTGAAATAAATAAAAGATTTTTAAAAAACAGGCGTGAATGCTGCCGGACACAATCTGAAAGATCAATTTAGTAAAAACCCAGTTTGTAAATTGACCACCCTAAAAAATACAAAAGGAACTTTTTTTCTGTAAATAATAAAGACCAAATGTTTGATTTTCAGCCCTCTAGCTCCATTGGTGAAGCTTGTAAGAATGATATATCGATCAATGAATAAATCACCTTTGTCGCCTTTTGTTCTACTTTGATCACTTGAAAGTCCGGAAAAAAAGGTTAATGATTGAACATGATCCTCCCCAAGATTTACCAGACCTCTCTATCAATACTCCCAGAGGTTGTTTGGTTTTTGTCAGCCACAGTTTCGCATATGATCTCTTGTGTCCAGCGTTTGCATGGTTCTTAGTTCGAGGGCCAATCTTTTGGCGAGCTTTCATGTTTCAGTTCCATTTGTTTCCTTCTCTGATATTCTTCATTCTTGACGGGTATTCTTTCAACCTGAAATAATAATAATAATCGACGGTACATTTTATCCCTGCCACTCCCTGCCAATCATTGTTACTCCTTGCCACGTTCTTTGTTCATTTTCTTTTGATCATCCCTAACATGGCATGCTGCCAAAAGACGTTGGTCACACTATGGTTTCTATTGCACGACTAAGCAAACCCGTTTTTACTTTATCATGATTATCGAAACGGATACACGATTAGTTTCGGACGAAAATCGTATCTATTACAACTGATTTTTCATTGCTTTTAACATTAAGGAGAAATGTTATGATTTTGAATACACAAACAAGAGGTTGTTTATTTTGAATCCCACAAACCGGATGGACAACCTAGTGTTTTGTACATTTAAAATCGACGCAGGAAACTCAAGCGTTTAGTACTGGAATTGAACGATCGAGGTAACAGCCACAAAACTATAAAAACACCCCTGACACAATTTGGGTCGACGAAATCCGCTGAATAAAACCCAGAGCAAAATGGATTCATTTTTTCTTTTTCCAGCATTTTCTCTACGTGCCGACCGGTGACAATGAAGGAAAGAAAGAAAAAAAAACCAAAACAAAAAACATGTCTGGTTAGTCACTCAGTAGAAACAGTCACGTGGCCAATGTCTTTCGGCAGCAACTAAAAAAGGGGGGGGTCATTTTAGTATAATGTTTCATCGCAAACTGACCCTTCGACCCCTGACCCCCAAAAAAATTATTTAGAAGGATTTTGAAAAAAAAAATTCTACACATAATTAGGAATTTTTTTTTTTTTAACTTTCAACCTTCTAGCTTCAATGGTGTAGTCTGTCCACATGATATGCATATATATATATACATATATACATATATATATACATATATATATATACATATATATATACATATATATATATATATTTACATATATATATACATATATATATATATATATATATATATATATATGTGTGTGTGTGTGTGTGTGTGTGTGGCCAGATTAGTTGACGGCTTCGAAATGAAGAAGATCCATGACGTAATGGATGTCACTGTTCCAGCGAACCGCAGAGTAACAAGCTGGGCTGCTACAGGATCAAACTTCACCCCTACTTCAATTCCGACTGAAGATGATTACTGCAACCTTTTTTTGCACATAGGATAGGGTAGCCGCTTAATAACATAATTATCGCGTTGAAAGAAACAAGTAGATCAAATATAGACTGTGAGTAATCAAAACGAGAATGTGAAGTTGAAACTGTTATTTGGGCCTTTGCATTACCGGCAGCTATTCAACTCATACTTCAACGTTGAAGCAGCTACCTTATCGGTCACAGGTTCGATTCCCACAGCAGTCTCATTCCTCCTTTGTTGCAAGCAGGATGTGCGAGTGGCCGATCGGTTAGCAACGCGTGAATTGGATTTCTCCCCTTATACCGAGAACTGCTGATCCAAACGACTTCAAACATGACACTGCGATGCCCGGTGCACGAACCAATATATCTGGTGAATATCAACTGTCTGGGTAAAACAATGGCCAGTTGTCGAGTTATTGCGGAACGCACACTCACACGCGGAGATTTCTCAAAATATAGAAAGGATTTTGAATCCTATAGCGTTCAATCTTTTTCGGCAGTTTTCTAACTGAATCCATTAAAGTCTATGGTGATTTGAAAACATGCTTTAAAATCCGGATAGCGTCAAGTGACCTTGCTAATTTGGAAACATTAGTCGATTACGAAGTAGACTATGATTACTCTTCCTGATATGAGCAAATCACCTTCAGAGCAGAGAATGACACGATTGTCTCGTGACAAAGCAGTCGGTGTACGAGATCAGCCCCGTAAACCACACGTCCGTCGACAACTTCCTCAACAATCGGTGAAGTATTGCCTGAGTCGACAGGACTCTCCTTAGAGCGTGCCCTGATAACCCTGGAACATAAGAGGCTCTCGTAACATTTCCCCACCTCGTTTCTGTTGTGTCAATATACTTTACTCGTGGCCGTCCAAACCGTTCGGCTGGTGATCTCAAAGAACCCCGCCCTTTTCTCCATATCCTCCAGATACAAAAGTCACACTGTCCCATGGAGTTGAGGGAAAGAATCAGTTCTGTTAATTCTGATGAATAAAGACGTTGATGATATTTTACACAGGCAGCCTTATCCTTTAATTGATAAGAAATTCGTACATTCTTCATTAGGTACTCTAAAATGTTACCAGACCAGGTCAGATTATCATTATTACTAATACTTTATCTGAGCCGTAAAGAATTACGGCATATATGAAGAACGTAGATAAGCTTTACATTCTATATGCCGGTATGCATCGCTTGAGGTCCTTCCGCTAAACGTCCGACCGCGTATACGTCCGAGGTCCCATAAGGTTTCAATAAAGTTGAAAAACCTTGATCGGCAAATAGGACGTAGCAGATGTGAGCAGACGTAGCAGTTTTTATAACGTAAACAAAGCGATTATGCTGATGGACATATAATTTACAGTGTATACTATGGATAATTCTTAACATGTATGTTTTCAGTTTATATATGTTATAGCGTGTTTCTATCGCCATTTCAATGTAAATTCTCTTTACTTAAAAAATACAAAATTTACTGTAGTTACATGTCGTACGCCGCAGCATTGGGTTGATCAAGTAACTAATGAAATCTTCGGTACCCTAATTTAAAACGTAGTTAAATTTTGTTTAAAAAATGTGTTTTTCAGGGGGTGGAGACGTTGAGGAGAGTTCAAATATCTGTCTAAAAGAATGAAAATACAAAAAAACGTTGAATTTAAATCTTTTTAAATTGAGGACATTTCATATTGATTTGCTTATATATTCTGCGTTTTTTTTCAATACGTCCATCTTGATATTTTACACTTTATCTATAAACATGCTACTCTACCTCTCTGTGTTTTTTTTGTTTTTATCGTTTTCGTGAATTCCATTATCAATTTACGGGTTATCATCATTGTTGATAAAAACGTACACTTGTTTCACATCATAAAATAAAATCAATTTTGACTATTCATCTTCAAGATAATAAAAAATGATTGCATACAGAATTGCAAGGTGTATGGTATTGAAACACGACGTACGTACTGAAATCTTTAAACACTGGCGAATGTAAATAATGGTGAAGTTATGTTCATGTAGGTTAGCCTACGCTACGCCGACCTATGCATATTTATTTCTGTGCTTTTGTGAATGTATTGTAATATCGTAGGCCCGGGCCATATGACCCCACTGCCATCTACCTCGGCCTGGTCACCTGTGAAATAAAATACCTTTTCTTAATTCCCTGCGTAAAGACCTAAAAATTGATATCCATTGAGTTCTTGTGCAGATATTATGTGGTGTGGTTATGTAGCTATGATGTAAGGGAAATTTCTGGATCCGCCCCAAAATTTGATTATTTCTTCTGTAGCCTGTGGTCCAACAATCCACCTCTAAAACCTTGAAAATCCCTGAGAACTTCTGGAGATAATGCGTGTCTAAAAATTAACTGGTTTGGTCAGTCACCTAATAGGACTAATGTATTTTCGCAGCATGCTGTGTTTGGGGTGATCAGTTAAAATATTGGGAAAGGGTGTGAGCAACGAATAATTTACGTCTTTCACCTTTGTTGGGCAGTGATCACTTAGTCTTAATTTTTTTTTAAACAACAAAAAAACAAGCATGCAGACACAAACAAAAAGGTCGATTTAGCATAACTCTACATTGCAAATTGATCCCAGATTAAAACCTACTTGGGGGGGGGGTATTTAAAAAGAAACAAAAACGGGCTTTTTGTCAAGACATATTTAGGGGTGACTGTTTGAATTTCCAGCCCTCTAGCTCCATTGGTGAGGCCTGTACGCGTGATACATATATAGCTAGCCAGACAAACTTGAAAACTGTGAGAAACCTATGATGACAGTTTATGTTGACGTTTTCTAATAATTTGCATTTCTGACTGACACAGACCTTTTTTGAGAGAAATACCTTGTTTCGTTTTAATTTCAATTCTCATGACTGCTTTCTACCTTCATCTTAATTTCAATTGTAGCTTTTTATCGCTACGTTTTGTTTAGGCTGATTGTCCTCCGGCAGTGATTGAATAGCGCTGATTGGAAAATAAAGAATAAGCCTTGCGTGGGATTCGAGCCCACATGCCCGTAGCCAGGGAAAGTGCCGTTTCATCCAGCCTGTTATGCTTTTTTTAAAATTAAACCACCAACCCTATAACTTGACACAGAAGTTCAATTATCACCTTTTAATCAATCCTTCATTCTGATCGTAGCCATGTTTTTCATTTTGATATTCACAGTATTAAATCCATTTTCCCGGGGTTTTTTTTATAGAGTTTTATTTGATGGCGTATTATAAATCATTATTATTCAGAATTTTTTTGACTACATTTTCCTTTCATCTTAATTTCGTGATCCGGTTTTTATAGCAACTTCTTGAGCTGACCGAATACTTTCCAGCATAAAGAACAAGCCTCAGGTGGGAACGTATACCAGGGAATGGCACTGATAAAAACATCAGCCCATGTTTACTTTCTCTCCTTTTTCTGAAACGTAAACCAATTTCGTGTAGCAGAGATAGTTTTTGCATTAAGATATTTCATTAACATCTGGTTGGGATAGTTTTTGCGTCAATATTCTTCGTTAATGTATAGCAAGGAGGGTCAGGGATAAACAGTACTACCTATGTTTACTTTCGCTCCTTTTTTTTCTGAAACATAAACCAATTGTATAGAATCTTTTACAGTTTGTACCATTTGCACAACCCTAAGTCATTATTATTCTATAAATTTTTATAACTAATTTCTTTTTCTATTTACCTTTGCCTCAATTTTATTCGACTAATTGTATACAAACGATCGGAAAGGGATGGATTCGGGCATTGGCGACCAGTTGTAGTCTCGGTGACGTAATTGGTGAAGCGAGCCGGAGTAAACGGTACTTCCGCTTGGCTGGGGGATGAGGCTTATTCTTTATTTTTCGATCAGCGCTTTTTGCTAAGTTCTGGCGAGGAATTGGTCTGAGCAAAAAGTTGCGATCGAAAACAATGAATAAAATTCGGATGAAGGTAAAAAGTAGCCGTAAAAATCTAGAAAAAAAAGACAAGAGCGAAAAAACCCGTACCTCGCATAAATGAATCACCGTAGCCCGTGCGTGTACCAGAACTAATTATCTAGGAAAAAAATGGATTTCTAAAATCTGGAATCATCTAAAAGGAAAATACTAGCACAAGATTTGGGTATAGTAAGTCCAAAATTACCATAGAGACCCCAAAAAGCACGTACAAAAAAATAAGTTTTTATTTAGTGCTTAGTGATGCAATCATGCAACATTTCACGGTTGCTGGCCCCAAAATGTGACAAGGAGCACTTGGGGACACATACACACATACACATACAGATGAATCTGTAGCCTGCATGGCTGGTTGGTTGGTCAGGCGATTTGCAGGGCTACGGTGATACGATCTATAATTCATCTAATGAAAAAAAAGGGAAATGTTTTTTTTTTAAGTATATAAGATGACTTAGGGTTGTTCAACTCATTTATGTTGTCTATTGCGACTGAAAAATAGCACTATAAGGTGGCTTGAATGAATCGACAATTATTCTAGAAATTGTCTACCAAAACAATCACTAAAACATAGATTTCTTCAGTTTTCTAAGTTGGTCTGGCTGGCTAGGTATCTATGCACGTCCCACACGTACAGACAGCACCAAAAGAGCTACAGGGATGAAAAATTAAACATTTACTCACTCCTTGTGATGTCTAGAAAAAACGTTGAATGGGTTTTTAGAGGGGGATCAATTTGTGATTCAAGTTTATGCTTAATTGATCCCTTAGTTTGTGACCGGCAGCGTTCTTTTTTTTTTTTTTTCTTTCAATGACTTTTTCAGTGACCACCACACAACAAAAGATGTAACTTATTCATTGATCACCCCTTTTTCGCAGTTTTTTTAAATTGATCATCACCAACTCGGCATGCTGCTAAAGGCGCTGGTTTTGTATTGAGTAACTAACCAGACCTGTTCATTGGATTCGTAACATTTCAGGAAAGTAATAGACTTCATAATTGAGTGGGATGTGAATTGTCAAGGGTCATGAGTATTTCGATCTCGGGTTTAATTGTAGTTGATCGGTGGGGACAAGTCAAATAGCTTGGGGCACGAGGAAGACTTTAGATGCAGGTTGGGGGAAAATGGTGGAAAAGAAAGAAGGTGGGAGAAAGGGAAGGGAAAGAGGAGGGAAGAAAGGAAAAGGGTAGAGAAGAGAGAAAAAATGGAAAATAAAGAAAGAGAGGCTAGATAGATAGATAGAGAGATACATAGATAGATAGATAGATAGATAGATAGATAGATAGATAGATAGATAGAAAGAAAGAAAGAAAGAAAGAAAGAGGGAAAAGAGAAGCTGCAATGAAAGAAGGAAAAAGAGAGGCCAAAAAAAAAAGGGAAGAAAGAAAAAAAAAAGAAAGAAAGAAAGACTGGCCAGAAAGGAAGAAAGGCTAGAGAGGAGGAAAAAAAGAAGAGAGATTAGAAAGAGGGAAAGAGTAGAAGAAAAACTAGAAAGAAAGAAAGAAAGAAAGAAGGAAAGAAAGAAGGAAAGAAAGAAGGAAAGAAGGGGGAGTGAAAAAACGATAAAACATCACAAAAGTTAGAAAGGGTAAAAGACTTTAAGAAAAAAAAGAAAGAAAATGAAACACGTCTGGTTAGTCACTCAATAGAAACCGTCATGCAACCGAAATCTTTTGGCAGCAGGTCATGTTGAGGTTGATCAATTAAAATAGTGGAAAAACGCATGATCAATGAATAAGTTACTTCTCTCACCTTTTGTTGAGCTGCGATCACTTAAAGCTTTGAATTTTTCAAGAAAGAACAAGCGTGTCACAAACAACCGGATCCATTCAACATTGACTTACATTGCAAATTGAACCCTCCATCCCAAAAATACCCCAAAGTTTCAAGATATGGATGAGGTGTCAATAATAATATCCATCTTACCTGTACGGCTCTCCCACCAACTTCTTTATCGTCAACTGTTTGAGCCAACATAGCACTTGCAGCAATGTCATCTTTGCTGCTATGTTTTCCCTGGTGAAGATTAAAAAAAGACAAAAACCATAAGTTCAACGATGCGTCCACCTCCCATGGTAGTAGTAGCAGAAAGATGGAAATTAAGAAGAGCAAGTAGTCTTTCTTTGATTCAATTGATTCTCATACTTGCGAAGTATTGCGATATGGAAATATTCAGCTATTATCATTTTCAATAAAATCATAAATGGCCATTTTTGACATTTTTTTGGACATTTTTGGCTATCTTAAAAATACGTATGAGTAAACCTTAGATTTCTGTTATGACATCATAACAATAATGACGTAACATATTCTCCCCCTTCCTCTTTTTGTTGTTCAACATAATCGGAACCAACCGACCGACCCGATCGACTGAGAAGCGTCTTATAGAGATGTGTGGACACATCTAAAAACATAGTCGACTTTATTCTACTCCCATGGAATGGTGATTCGATGTAAGTATAACTACTGCAGTGTGAAATGCAATCAGACCGTAACTTCCCAAGAGATTAATCAAACCCAATGGTCGTATTGAAACATTAGACGGTTTTATTTGCATGTCACTTAAGAATACCTTCGGCTGTTACCACGAAGTCCTGCAAATGTAACCATAACAAACGTGACTGTGTCAAAGTCAAACTCCCTTTCTTCTATAGAATCTAAAATGTAAACAAAGCAGAATTTATTCCCCCATAAAATGTTATTCCAAAACGACATGTCCCATTTCAACTCCTTTATTAGTAGTTCCTGTAAATGGGATTTGCAAACTTTAGCAAAATATGTCGAGCTGAGCTGGGCTTTAGAAGTGGACGTAAACTCGTCATCAGTTTTGGCATACGTCATTGTGTCACTTTTATGCATGACGTATCTAGTTTTTTGACCCGGCCATTATCATTTGTTATTGTTGTTAGGTACGAAAATTAAGTTAAGATTCAGTTTGATAACATGAACGACTGACAGCAGGTTGTAATCCTTACCTGCCAATAATAGAGGATATAGGAACCATCCCCACCGCCACCAGTGCAGGTGTAAAGGACGATGTAACAAGCACCACTGTAAAACGTTCCATATTCTTCGGGTTTCAAGACATGCATGGCTTTCTGATAGACGCGCCAAATCTGAAAGGAATATTGCGATGAATTTAAAGACAAGAGATAATGATGAAAAACAGGTTGTTAGAGTGGAAGGCATTCGTTAACTTCCCCGTTTTGAAAATGACCGCCTTCCCAGGGAATCAGGGTTAGTATTTTTTAAGGTTTAGATCAGTTCGTCATCATCATCTGTTTTTAAACCGGAATGGTTACGATTGCCAGTGATAAACAGAAATATCTACCAGTGCGCTCCAGGGCCGGTCCAAGCCTCTAGGGGGCCATAAGCAGAGTTTTGATTTCGAGGGCCCCATTGCATTTATAAGGCCCTAAGAAGAATTTGATTTGGAGGCTCTGTTGTCCCTTGGGGACACTCTGCTAGGCTCTTAAGCAGCTGCATATTTCGCTTTTTCTCCGGGCCAGCACTGGTGGTCCGTTTTATATGATTATCTCCTCGTGTTACCGAACTGAAATATCGATTTATCAAAATTTGTTTATAACTCTTGTTTTTGCAAAATTCGGTTGGAATTTTGATTCCTAGGAGACATGCACATGGATGGATAGTCATATTGGGGTACATACGATTTCTGTGAACATTGGGATAAAATATCTGGCTACCAGTGGTGGGAAAAGCTAACAAAAAACTATATATATATATATATATATATATATATATATATATATATATATATATATAGTTTTTTTGTAACCTTTTCCCACCATTGGTAGCCATATATATATATATATATATATATATATATATATATATATATATATATATAATGATTTCCATCTGTCGGATGAAACAACGACTTTCAAATATTTCGGTTATTTTTTTCCTGAGTTGCCAATTCAAACATGTTATATCTAAATTCAGAGCTATGGCCAGTTTTGATAGTTTGTATCTTAATTTATATCTATCATTATAGATAAAAGGTCTATAATATATATTTTCAATTTAATTTTATTGGATTTTTCGAGAACCACCGATCCAAACGACTGCAAACTCGATCCTGCAATGCTTCGCATGCTGACTCATATATCTGGCAAATGTCAACTCCGTACAATAGCCAGTTGTTGAGTAATCGATATGCATTTGATTTCTTAGGAACCACAAATCCAAACAACTTCAAACTCGACACTGCAGTGCCTTATATACTAACTAATATATCTGTCGAATTTCAACATAGTACAATGACTAGTTGTTGAGTAGTCCTTGTGCATTAGAGCACTCAGAGATTTCCTCAATTGTAGTTTGATATGTTCCCATTGTTTTCAAGATCATCCCATATTTTTATTTATTCGATTATTAGTTTTACCAATTCCATTCAAGTAAGTTGAGACAAAATTTTGTTGAAATTAATAAACTCGATGACAAATAGCTTACACAATAACTAAATTTAAATTCGTCCCTTTGATTGCTCAGTGGACCTCCATCTTGCATCACCAATTCCCAATACCATTAAGCCCCAAACATTCTTTCTTTTATATGTAATATCCATATCCCCCGATAGACTACCGATATTGTTCCCCTTGGGAGCCTCTACCCCTTGGTTGGGGATCTCTGAGACGGATAATTTTCGGCTACTTACCGATAAGCCACCACTACCATCGTCTGGTAAATTTTCCTCTTCGGAAAATGCTTTCTGCTTGTGGAGGATTTTCGCGTCAAACATGGCACGGTTGGTTTCTATAAAAATAATTCTGGTGATACATGAATACGTTAAAAAAAGTGTTGGGGGTGATCAACAAAAAAATTGGAAAAAGGATTGATCAATGAATAAGTTACCCTCTCTCTCTCTCTCTCTCTCTCTCTCTCACCTTTTGTTGGATCATTACGATGTCCAAATGTTCAAAAAAGAAAAAAAAAAATAAGCGGGAATGCTAGCAGGCATAATTAGCGACAATTTTAGCATGAATTTGGATTGTAAATTCAACCAGACTCACTTGAAAAACTCGAAACCTATGTGGAAAGTTCTTGTGATGGTCTTTGTTCCAGTGAACTGAAAATTGAAATATTTACCCCTTATGTCTGGAAGAAAATGCTTGTTTCAGTTCTTTTTTACAATTTTCACCCAGAAAAGTTTTAGAGGGGACCAATTCGTAATGTAAGTTTATGCTAAATTGAACCTTTAGTTTGTGTCCGGTAGCATTCACGCTTTTTACAATAATTTCTTTAATAATCACTGCCCGGCAAAAATTGAGAGGAGTAACTTATTCACTGACCAACCCTTTTTCCAATCTTATAATTGCTCACCCCCAACATGGCATGCCACCAAAAATATTGGTCGCGTGACGATTTCTGTTTGGTGACTAACCAAACCTGTGCATATATATATATATATATATATATATATATATATATATATATATATATATAAAAGCAGTTACCCTCTTGGTCGCAGGTTCGATGCCTGTAGCACTCCCATTTTCTTTAATTGTTTGTCATATTGACGTTGGTACATTCACCATCCAATAACTGGTGATCATTTCAAATAAGAGTTTCAATTTTATACAACGCAGTTAATCGTCCTTTTATCGGACCATATGTTCATTTATCATACATACATATATGTGTGGGTGTGTACTTGTATACATGTATACATACATATATATTTGATAAGTACAATAAAGTACGAAACAGATTCGTTTTGGGGGGGATGGAATATATGTATATGAAATGGAAATTGCGTTATATGATATAGAAACTTGTTTGAAATGATCTCCCGTCGTTACGTGGTTAAACAGAATAAACAATTAAAGAAAATTAAATATATGTACACACACACACACACACACACATATATATATATATATATATATATATATATATATATATATATATATATATATATACATATATATATATATATATATATATATATATATATATATATATATATATCTGTGATATATACATGTATACATTCCCACATGGGAAATTTTAATACACACTCACACAGCACACACCACTGATGATGGGAAGAATCCCGAAACATGTACGGACAATTTACTTATAAGTATTAATAAACCTTACCTCCAAACACCTCACTCCCGAGTCTGTCTCACTCTCTACAGTACACATATATATATATATATATATATATATATATATATATATATATATATATATATATATATATATATATATATATATGCAACATCCTGTTCAATTCGACGCATTAGGGCTCAACAGTTAAGTTCGGAATTTATTCTTCAGTTTTTATTTCTGTGTCTTTTGCGGGACTCAACACCTGTTTTTGATTCAAATACGGGGCCACAATCGGCACAAGTGACTAAGTGGTTAGATGACGCAGTTGGTATATTAGATATCAAGGTTTGGGGTTTATCCTCAGTTGCTCATGATTATAAATGAATTAATTTTAATGCCATTGCAGACCGGCATGTTCGTAAATAAATGCGCAAATCTCTCCATATATGGATATCTTTGTATCTTTATATCGGCAAAAAATATGCCATAAACTTTCTATGAATAAATCTTATAGATCTGGAGATACAATCATTTTAAAATGTTATTTACACTGCATAACAGTGTTGATGCATCAATCTGTAATACAATGGCCTACGGTTTTAGCATTGGGCAAGTTTTCAAACACAGATATATTTATCATCATCCTCCTCATCATCATCATCATCATCATCAACAGTGTTTTAACGTCCATCGTTGGACATCGACCTTTTCCAGGATTCGCCACAATTCTCTATCATGGGCATCGCAGAGCCAGTATTTCTTGAACTTGTCTAGTTCATCTCTTCATCTTGTGTTCTGTCGGCCTCGGACTCCCGTTTTCTTCCTTATGTACTGTGCTGTCTTGTGATCTCTCCATGTAAGGTTAAGCATGATTCTCTCATGTGCACGTTGCATGCTTCTCAGTTTGCAGGTTTGTCTCTTGGTTAGGTTCCATGTTTCTGCTCCATAAGTGACTATCGGGTGAATGCATTGGTTGTATACTCTTCTTTTCAGGATTATTGTGATCGTCCGGTTTTTGAAAGTTGAGCTTGTTCTGCCGAAGGCTTGTCATCTTAAGGTGATTCTCCGCTTGATTTCCTCCTTTTTTGAGGGTCTCACGGAGATTCGTTGTCGTCGTAGATGTAGTGGTCTACCTTGCCGAGTTATATCACCGTTTTATAATTAACACGAATAATTTCTACATCAAATTTTTTCTCCAGTTTTCCATCTCTCTGTTGGTACGGCTTTTTTGTGATAGTATCAATATATAACGAGATTTCAGCTTTTTATTTACAAACATGACTTCTTCAATGATGGACATTTTTCTTCCCTTGATAAATCCGTGGTGGGCAGATGTCCTGATGGGCACTTTCCTAGGACTTGATTTCTTGATGGGTGCTATTCCAGGACCCATGTTCTGCGTGGGGTCCAGGATTCTGATTAAAAGGGAAGGGTGAAGAACACAACCACTCAGTGGACACTAACTTCTTGTTTTTAATGATATATCACTTTCATCCCTAAGGCGATAACGGAGTTTTGTTTTCACAAAATATCGGTGGTTTCAGAGATACGGTTGTATATATATATATATATATATATATATATATATATACATATATATATATATATATATATATATATATATATATATATATATATATATATATATATATATATATATATGAATTATAAATTGCGTTGTATTATATTGAAACTTATTTGAAATGGTCTCCTGTCATTACACGGTTAATGTATCACTCAACTTTAGACAACATAAATAGAATAAGCGATAAGAAAAAACGGAACTGCTGCGGGAACAGAACCTACGAACAATAAACAGCCCATGGTAAGAGCATCGCAATGTTGAAGTAGCAACTCTATCGGTGGCAGGTTCGATTCCTGAATGTTACATTAATCGTGTAACGACGGAAGATCATTTCAAATAAGTTTCTGTATGATATAACACAATCTATAATCCAATATTCATTTCTTGATACATAACTGTTGAGTTGAAAGGATAATTAGACCGAGGATAAAAGTGATGCGATTTTGGTGTGAAAACAGGTATTTCAGCCTTTGCATTACCGGAAGCTGTTTAGCTCAATGGTAAGAGCATTGCTACGTCGAAGCAGCTACCCTATCGGTGGTAGGTTCGATCACTACAGCAGCTCCATTTTCTATAATTAATTATTTTATTCACATTGCCTAGGGTGAGTGATACATTAACCGTGTAATGATAGAAGATCGTTTCAAATAAGTATCTACATAATTTAACACCCTCTCTCAGTGTGTGTGTGTGTGTGTGTGTGTATATATATATATATATATATATATATATATATATATATATATATATATATATATATATATATATATATATATATATATATATATATATATATATATATATATATATATATATATATATATATATAATGCCCCTCTATTCAGGGTTGAGCACTCTTTAAGCGAGGTAACTCATCCATTGTAAGCTGATGCAATGCTCTTACATAGGAATAGAGCACTCTGGTGGATGAGGAATTTCTACATAAATAAATATATTGCTTAAATTCAGCTTTATTGACCGTCCATTTCCGTAGTCAAGAGGTAGGATATCGGCCTCCGGGTCCGAAGTGAAGGTTTCATTCTGCCTCGCGGTACTGGATGGGATAAAGGAAAGTCTATAGCCACACTGAAAAGATGTAATACATCGAAACAGCTGTCTGTGGATGACTCTCTCTCTCTCTCTCTCTCTATATATATATATATATATATATATATCTTAATAAGATATCATTTTTTTTCAGTGTTGTTAGTTATTCTTTTTACCGATCAACGCCGGGTACCTTATCTAGTTATAAAGGAGAAAAAAAAAGATTTCTATTACTTGACTCACATACGCATCGATGTGCCTGAAAATCATTTATGAGATAATACCGGTGTACTTACGAGCAATACTCCCAATAGAGTAGGCACGGGCCTTGGGACCAACGTGGGCATCTGTCCATCCTTGAAAGAAATGCTTGAACAAAGGGGTCTCGCCCTGATCTGCCAGACGGGTGACCGGTGTCCACTCGGGGTAGCCACTTTGCTTGATGAATTCCTGGAAGGAATAAAGGTCAGTTATCCTGAGGGTGGAGCAAGATGAATCAATCATATTCGAAACCAATCAGAAAACGCGTATGGTTAGTCAATCAATAGAAACCGTCACATTACAAACGTCTTTTGACGATATATCGTGTTGGGAATCATCAATTAAAAAAAATTGGGAAAAGGGTGATCAATGAAAAAAGTTATTTCTCTCGTTTTTTTTTTGGTTAAGTTGTGATCACTGGAAAAACATCTTTGTTTTTAAAAAAATGAGTACGAACGTTGCCTGACACAAACTGAGCGAAGAACTTAGCATAAAATTACATTTCAAATTGAACCACTAGAAACTTTTTTGTTGGGGGGGGGTTAAATGGAAAAAAAAATTCCAGACGTAAGGAATGAGTGTTGGAATTTTCAGCTCTCTCAATCGGTCTGTACGCGTGACACATACAAAGTCAGACTGCTAAACCTACTTAAAAACTGAAGAAACCTGTGCTGATGTTGACTACATTGATGATGACACTTTTGATTAA
>OY735241.1:5366541-5471541 GCA_963457665.1 Thysanoteuthis rhombus
CTTCCGAAGCCCAGGAAAGATACCTCGTATTCTCGAAACTGCTATCAAACACACAGATGAAATCACGTATACAGACTCATACATATATCTTCAATCTCTCTCACACACATAGACACAGGCACATACGTACACATAGACCGATACACCTACACACATAGTGGTAGCAATTTGACAATGTGGAAGTGAAAGATTTGAGAACAAGTGTGTTACATCTCTAAGGATTTATCTTAAAAATAGGTTTGATGCATTTCGCTGGACTCGCGTCAGCGTCTTCAAAAGCACTTACCGATGTCGAAAAATAGCAAAACGTGTGACTGTTTACATGTCTGGAAGTAGTACTGAACAAGAGAAACAGGGGGGTAAATGGCAATTATGGTAGAATTTCAATGTTACCTTCCTTGGCGCAAACATACATATGAGAACATATATTCACGCTCACATTGTATTTAAAAGGTATTCTTTAAAAAATGAAATAAGATATTTACAAATTTAGTCCACCTCAAGTCTAATCTTATCACAGTACGAATGCTGCCGGACAAGAACTGAACAAATGTCTATGTTGATAGGAAGCTAATCGGTTTGGGTGGGCCAGGAGTCTAAGATTTTTCGAGCTTCTTACTTCACTGTTAACCTTTGAGCGCAAATATTCAAAGAAAATACTCGAGACCCATTAGCATGATTGCATCTGTCAACACAATGGCTCACCTGACGATCCCTTCCCTATAACTAGGAGGGGCTGGGTAGCTACCGGCGCTCCCTGTATTACTACAATGCGTTCCCCCATCACCTCCCTTGTAATTCAGCACAATATTCTATCGCCCTCCCCGTGGGAATTCTTTGGTTGAGGGGTAGAGGGATAGTTCTTCCCTAAATTTTACACAGATTAAAAAACTGAATTACCAATTTCCAATGAGATAAGTATTTTTATCAATCGACTATTGCGTAAGTAAAAAAAAATCTCAACTGACACAACTCGAAAAATTATTGTTTCCTGCCTTTTTTGGCGGCAAAAATATCAATTTACCGAATTTGGGTTGGGGACAACAACTAGCCCCACCCCGGCTTGTACACCCATGGCCTTCCTCTTTGTAATTTAATACGGAATTCGGTCTTGTAAACGCCAGTCTTAGCTCATTAGAAATTGCCCGTTGTGATTGATTTAATTAGGAATGGAATCGGGGCTGTAGCAACATTTGATTTGGAATCCCTACCCCACCCGCCAATGGCGGAGGAGAGGAGGGGACGGACCTCCCGGGGTGACACCAAGATGAATGCCTAAAAATCTTTCAAATACTTTCTTGGTATCTATTTTTTTTTTCTAATAAAACATTTATATGTCCACACGATATCCCCGAAAGTTCTTAATGAATTTCAATGATATTTTATCGAAGAATAAGCAATGGTGTCAAGAAGAGTTGGGTAAACTTAGAGGCATTTCCAGGAATATTTTTCGATTGAGAAATCTTTTTCTGGTTTTTCCCATACACTTGGGTAAACGGTCATGAATGTGCACACGATATCTCTGGAAGTTCTCAATGAATATTTGGGTTTATGTCATCACATTCAATAACATGGGAAAATCATGATGAATATTAAACAGAATTAGTGTAAAAGATCACCAAAATTCCAGATATCCTGGGAAGAGGGCAAGTTCTCGAAAGACCGGGGGTAACACAGAGAGTTACTGCTCCGCGTGGCACATATCACAGGCCTGCCATGCTACCCCATTGCCTCTTGGGAGCGGCCATCCCTGGGCAGGGGTCATCTTGGGGAAACAGGACCACTTAACAGCCTCTTAGTTTCCTTATACCTCAGGCTGGCACTGATCAGGGAGAGTAAACTTGATATCTGATGACCTAGTTCAAGATTTCACGTTTTTATATTTTCTGTAGTGAAGACGGCTTCGAATTAAAAGGTGAATTTGCCGAAGTTAAAATTAAAAAAACAAGAACCATAAGTTCAACAATGCGTTCACCACCCTGATGTTTAGAACTGTGATTTTCGAATTCAAAAGGATTCTAAACAAAGTAAACACAACTCGCGACATGGATCCCCAGAGATCACATGCGCAACCGAGGCCGGCAGAATGTTAGATGGAGAGACGAACTAGACAAGTTCAGAAAGTACTGGCTCCGCGACGCCCATGATAGAGAAGTGTGGCGAATCCTGGGGAAGGTCATTGTCCAACGACGGACATTAAAAGACTGACGATGATGATGATGATGACGATGATGATGATGATGATGAGTAGTAGTTGTGATAGTAACAGGAAGAAAAAGTGAGAGTTGTACGCCCCCTAAATCCGGTTTTTAAAAAAACAATTAGTGAGTTTAAATTGAAGTAAGTGCATAATTTCTATAAATAATTCGTTCTGGAGTTTTAGAGTATGGCTATTTTTATTTGACAAGTTGGCTTTAAATGAGTTAATATAACATTTATAGCCATAAAGTTAGTCGGGAATTGAATATTTCGGCCGATTTTAGCCATTTTTCAAAGACATTCTTGGCTATCAATATGAAAACGATTCTTGGTAATTCTGTAAAAGCAAACGCTTTCTAGATCATCTTTGATCTGATTAGAATTTCTTAGAAAGACATCACACACATCTGGAAGCGACCGACTGTAAAGCTTTTTATAGAGATGCATGGATACATCTAAAAAGTGAAATAGACGTACAGAAGAAGGAATAGTTTTGCAGCTAGGAGATCAAGTTTGAATGAACGCTAGACAATGTACGAAGGGCAAGAACCAAAAGTTCAATGGGGAGTACACTATAAAGTTTAAACACTATTATTGTTAGATCACCTTACCCTGAGAGGAAAACTTGTATGAGAAAGAAGCATCTTATCAAGGGACATCTTTATACCAAGTTACGAGTAAGTCTGACTCAAAACAGCTGAGAAAACCGATTTTGATTAATTAAAGGACATAAGGTTCGAACGTCATTATTGCCAAATCATGTAACCCTGAGTGAAAGATTTTTCGAGGTCAGAAGCATTTTATTATGGGACATGTTTCTATCAACTTTCAAGTAAATCCTACTATTGTTTCTCAACTGAGAAACAATATGTGGACAAACCTACCAACCAACCAAAAGATCGACAGGCCGACAGAACGTCTTATTGGGAGGCGAGGACGTCTCTGGAAAACGTTCTGTTTTACTTGTACGTATCATTTTCATAGCATTTACATCTTGCAAGTTTTAAATCTTTCTGTTAAATAAGGTCAGTAACAAACTCGTGACGAGAGACGAGCAACCAGGGATGCCAAATCTGACATTTTTTCGGCTATATCTGGCCGATTTTCTTTTTATTCAGCCGAGAAAATCTACGGTAGCAGAGAGTCGAAAATCTATCCGTTTTCAAAGAAAAAATCTTTTAACCGACTTAAGATTATTTTATAGTTAACTCAAAACACATCTTTTCAATATTTTCAGCCATAAAGTTAGCTGAAAATGGGGAAGGTTTAGCCGTTTTTAGCAATTCTTTGGAGGTCAGTCAAAGCATATTAAAATACATTTGGTAAATATTTGTTCATAATTTTCGTTATTTCTTTTAGGATCGATAAATAAATTTCGACTGGAAACCTTTGCCTTCAGAATATTTGAGGCATCGAATACTAAAATCATTTTTAGTATCATCATCATCATCAGTCTTTTAACGTCCGTCGTTGGACATAGACCTTCCCCAGGATTCGCCACACCTCTCTATTATGGGCATCGCGGTGCCAGTATTTCCTGAATCTGTCTAGCTCATTTCTCCATCTTGTGTTCTGTCGGCCTCGGTTTCGCATGTGATCTCTGGGGATCCATGTTGTGAGACGTGATGTCCATCGGTTGTCTTTCATTCTTGCAACATGGTTTGCCCATTGCCATTTTAGTTCTTTTAATTGTTTCTATGATATCATGGACACCCGTTTTCTTCCTTATATACAGTACTGTCTTGTGATCTCTCCTTGTAAGGTTGAGCATGATTCTCTCATGTGCACATTGCATACTTCTCAGTTTGTAAATTTAATAAGAGTAAATTTACAATTTCTATCAATTATTTGTTCTGGAGTACAGAGTATAGAGTTATTGTATTTGAATATTTGGATTTGAGTATAAAAACAGTTTAGCTCCAGAGTTATCCGAAAGTGGAAAAGATTTAGCCGATTTTAGCCCATTCTCGATAGAGATTTAGTCGGAAACAATCAATTTTGAGTTGGCAACAATGCGAGCAACTAAGTTAGCGCCCAAATCAAAAAGTATGAGTTATGAGGAAAGGTTGAAGGAGTTACGGTTGACGTTGTTATAAGAAAAAAGGAGAGACCAGGGAGACTTCATAGAAATGTTTAAGGTTGTGCGTGGTATGGACTTAGTAGGTCCTAATGTATTTTTTTACTAAAAGGGAGTACAAGGTACTGAGAAGCTATGATTATACGGTAGAAGTGAATTGGGGTAATCAGAAAATCATTTTTTTAAGCAACAGTGAGGTAGGATTATGAGATAGATTACCGAAATCTGTTTTGCTATCAACAGATGTAAGTGATTTTAGAAAGAATTAGGGTGTTTATTGGACTATAGCAAGTGTTGAAGGCCCAGACATTGTATAAGTATGAGTGTTGAGGTTGTGTGCTTAGTTATACAATTTGTATACGTTTTTCACACCAAAAAGAAATTTTTCTAAAAGTTCTATTTCAAAATACATACAGAAAAATATACTCGTACGCTTGTGAGCACAGTAGTTCTCTGACGCATATATATATATATATATATATATATATATATATATATATATATATATATATATATATATATATATATATATATATATATATATATATATATATATCCACAGGCAGCTGTTTCATCGTATTACAACTCTTCAGTGTGGTTATATACTTTCCATTATCACCATCCAGTAATACGAGGCAGGCTTGAAACCGCCGTTTCAGACCTGGAGGCCGATATCCTACCTCTGAGGTACGGAACTGGACGGTCAGAATTTAAGCCATATATTTGTTATAGGTTAAATTCTCTGTCCACCAGAGTGCTCTATTCCTATGAAAGAGCCTTGCACACACACACACACATACACACACACACACACACACGCACACACACACGCACACACACACACACACACATATATATATATATATATATATATATATATATATATATATATATATATATATATATATATGCCTCTGTATGTTTGAGTGTGCGAGAGACAGGGAGAGTAAAATGACAATATTTGATGACTGTTTAAGACAAACTCTTCATTATAACGTTTCGCTCATTTCGAGCTTCTTCAGGAATTAGGGTGCTACAAGAAACCGGGGATATATATATATATTAATCGGACTATGAATTTGTGGTGGGATGGGGAGATGCTGTGTTGGTAGATCATGTTTGTGATAAGCTAGGTGGTGATATGTGTGTCATGGCCTCAGAGAAAACACCCGCTGGACCCCTGGCCATCGGTGCTGCTAAGATAATCTTGTATTAGATGTAACTGGTTTAGTATGAGGTCTATTCAAAATTCGATTTATGGGAGAATTCGTGTCTAAAGAAGGGAATGATCTGTTTCTTGTAGCAATGTGTATTTATTGGTACAAGGGGTATTTAAAAATTAAATTAAGGTTCATGGGGGCTGGGTGTACGCATGGTTGGTCTGTGAGTTTGTGGTGTGTAGGGGAGTTCGTGTGCTAATGGATTACGTGTGTGGAATGCCTAGTGGTAGTATATGTGTCATGACCCTTGGGAAATCATCTGTTAGACATTTGGTCATCTGAGCTGTTTGTGTCCGCTAGTCATGAGTGTTCGTGGGTACATAGGATTTGTGAAAATCGGTCAATGAGAATGTACGTGTGGAGGTGAGTATGTACGTGTGCGTGTGTGTGTGTACGTAGTGAGTAAAAGATAGCGAGCTTCATCGGTTAGGAGGTCGATAGGGTCCGTTGGGAGGGGGGCTTGTGTTATGTATGGACAATTCGGTTTGTTTGATGCAGAGTCTTGGTAAATCTGGGCTGAGATTGAAATTTCATGCCCTCTAAATGACTCTGGGAAATGATAGCCGATTCAATACACTTTCTTCATTGTTTTTTATGTTCATGTTCCATAATGCAGGTATGACGTGAGACGAAATTGTTGCCTAATGCATTCTTATGTGTGGTGAGTGCATTGGGATGATCGTCTTTTTTAAGTGGTTTTCTATGTCCATATATTCGTTTGTATATTGGTCTACAGGTTTCGCCGATGTACACTTTCAGGCAATCTTGACACGGGATTGCATAAATGCATGTCTTGGGGTAGTTTTCTTTCTTTTTCTTTTTTTTTTTTCCTTAGGAGATACTTGACTGTCTTGGATTTGCCTGTGGGGATGTGTATGTCCGGGTCTCTAATGTTGCTGGCGATTGTTATGGATTGTGAATTTGTGGGTTGTGAGATATATCTGTTTGGTGGCGGCGGTGTGCTGTTGTTGTTGTTTTTGAAGGTGCAGTGTATCTTGTACGCCTTTCTTTTGGTCTTGTGTATGAAATAGTGGGGATAGTGGAGGTTCTTAAAAATGCGTTCGATGTAGTTTTCTTCGTCTTTTAAATGCTGCTATGTGAATAAAAGTTGATTTGGCCATTCTTATTCGTAAATATACGGTATGCCCTAAACTGGAGATGGTATTAGCTTTGAGTAGTAGTTTGTCGAGGTAGGGTAAGATATTGCTACACAGAGCCGATACCAACCTGCCTGAACACGCGCAAAAAATCATAACGATACAGGGAAGTAAATTAAATTTCATAAACACCCCCTGTGCAGAGCCAGTATGCACAAAAAACCTTCAAATATAACGACACAGGTAAGCGAATTTTATTTCTTTAAAGAGATTTAATAAAAATAGATAAGGGGGTATGCACTTGCTCACTCACTAGTCAGGCCCACACACAATCGGTGGAAAATTACTCAGATTTGAAAACGTTAAAACTAACCTGACCCTAAATGACCTTTATATATCACCAGAGGTCAGCGCCACCTATCCTATGTTCCTCTTAAGGTCGTTACCTTTGTACAGAAATCTGCAGCGCATAAGGTGCAGCCGTCTTAGAAAAAATATGCTTACAATCCCGAGAAGATCTACAAAACAGCTTATGTCTATTTGGATAGGACCTGATAAGGACAATCGACAGAAAACAAACACTATATGATTGGGTAGATGCATTCACCGACTTTCAATGAGCAAAACGAAAATTACTGAAGATATGATGTGAGCTGATATTGAGGTGCGAAAATAAGGTGTGACAACAATAGTGAAAATCTTATCGTGTCTCTAGGGGTGTGTGGTAAGAACACACACACGTTTCGTTGAAGAATAGGTGGGCACGTATTCTATTCACCAAATATATAGCGTGAAAAGAGATGGAAATAGAGATACCCAGCATTACAGTAGACGTAGTTCCCAAAACCCAGCCTTACCGTAGATCTAGTCCCGAAAACCACGCCTCGTCATTGCGTGTGAACATTGAGTGGAAAATTCTGTTCCAGACATTTGAGAACGAAAAATCTAACCCGTAAATCTTCTTCCCTTTTCTGTCAACGGAAGACTTTGTGGATTAACGGAGATAGAAATAATAGCATTGATTGTTCTTTTGAAAAGAAGAAGAAGAAGAAGAAGAAGAAGAAGAAGAAGAAGAAAAAGGAGGAGGAGGAGGAGAAGAAGAAGAAGAAGAAGAAGAAGAAGAAGAAGAAGAAGAAGAAGAAGAAGGAGAAGAAGAAGAAGGAGGAGAAGAAGAAGAAGAACAAGAAGAAGAAGAAGGAGAAGAAGAACAAGAAGGAGAACAAGAACAAGAACAAGAACAAGAACAAGAACAAGAACAAGAACAAGAAGAGGAAGAGGAAGAAGAAGAAGGAGGAGAAGAAGAAGAAGAGGAAGAACGAGAATAAGAATGAGAAAAAAGAAAGAAAAAAGGATGAGAAAAACAATGAGAAAAAAAGAAGAAGAAAAAGCATGAGAAGAAGGAGGAGGAGAAGGGAACAAAGAAAAATGAGGATAAGAAAAAGAAAAAGGAGAACGGAGATATAAACATGATAGGAAGAAAAATTGTTATTTCTGATAATACAGGCGATAAGAAAGGGAAATTCATGGGAATTCAACGACTTTACATTACATATACCATATACAGAGGACTTTGTGGATTAACGAAGATAGAAATAATGGAATCAATTGTTCTTTGGAGAAGAAGAAGAAGAAGAAGAAGAAGAAGAAGAAGAAGAAGAAGAAGAAGAAGGGAACAAAGAAAAATGAGACAAATAAGAAAAAGAAGAACGGAGATATAAACGTGATAAGAAAATAAATTGTTATTTCTAATATTACAGGCGATAAGAAAGAGAAATTTGTGAGAATTCCACAACCATATACACAAATCATATACTTGATGGTAATGATAACAATGTGACTAAAAATCATCGCAATAATAATGAGCATTATAACAACCATGAATAATAATCGATCCATGTATAAGGCATATATGCAAATTAGTATGTTTAATTGTTTAATCGTATTGTTGTATGTCGTGTCTGATTTCTGTTAAAACATCAAAGTTGTAATGTATTGGTCCATGTGAAATATATTAACATAGCTAATAAAACGGAGATCTACAAAACAGCTTATGTCTATTTTGATGGGACTTGATAAAGATAATTAGGAGAAAACAAACACTATTTGAACGGAAAGATACAATCACCGACTTTCAATGATAAATATGAAAATTACTAGATATAGGCTGTTATGACATAACAATAAATAATATGCCACAGAATAGCTGGATGTTTGAAACTGAAATAAAAGGGAAAAGAGGATGTAAGTAATGAAAGAAATGTCAAATGTTGAGTTGAGGCTCGCGAAGGGAGTTTGTCTATCCAGCTAGTCTATATCTGGTTGCTATTAAAACATTTTTAAAAGATTGATTATGTCTTTTTGATAAATTCAAAAGATAGCTTCATTGAAATAAAATGAGATTAAATCAAGTTGATTAATTACTTGACGACATCTTCATCTAAGCCCAAAGGCTTTTCTATCGAGGGTTATTCAATGTCTATAGGCAAAATGAAACTAAATATATTTAACAGCGGCGTATTCTGCTTTGTATCGTAGGTGTGCTTTATGCTACGAATTCCCAAGAACATAAAATATCTAAGTGTCTCAAAAAAAAAAAAAATAGACAATTGAAGCCTTTTAGGCTCAATGTAAGAAAAGTGGTCCCGATTGTAGTCATTTGAGTATTAATAGAAAACTATTTGTTCTAGACATGATTACCAGCGGATATTTGTATCCAATCCAAATTTAGTTTTTCTTTCATTAACTCACTTATTTCTTTTTATTTGTTCGCCGTTCGTAACATCGAATTGACAATGTGAAACTTTAGGATTTACTTTTGGGATACCTTTCTAACATCGTGCTAAAAAAGACCTTTTCTGTCCGTTGATTTTTGCAGACACTAAACCGTTTTTGCGTTTTCGTGCATCCGTAGAATACACCACTCCCAAGATTCAGTGCGCCACCTGCCACTGAATTTAAATGGATGATCCACGCGTGTCAAGCCTTTTTGTGTCACCTATCCTGCCCACCCGTTAATGCACGATCTGGCTCACATAACCAAAAGAGTTGCCGACCTTTAAAAGTAAGATAAGAAAAGATGACGTAAAATAACAAAAATGAGCACACAGAGATCGTATCTACCCGCCTCCCCTCGAGAACACAATGTGACACAAGTTCGGTTTAAGGTGGGGTACCCTATACGGGAAGTTGAGAAAATTACTCCAGTCCCTGCAACTGGTATTGCGAAGACGTCAGGGCGAACTCGACCCTTCCTTTTCAGTACAATGAGGAGTTGCCGCCCTGGGGATTACTGATCCCCCGAGACTGGGCAAATCCGAGGCCTCTGTGCTTAGAAATACTGAGCCTGAGTAAGCTCTGATCGATTACGGTATTGCATTGATGTGGAGCAACTAAAAAACGTACTGCGACACCATGAATACGTTCATTTAAACCTGAGAACGACGACGATTATGATGACGATGAAAAAAAGCAAGGACGAAAAAAACAGATTCTGTTGGAAAAACTGCGACGTTATATATATAAAAAAAACTGACAGCATTTGGCAATATTTATCTGCGTTCGTTTTTGTGTTAAAACTATTTGTTTCCAATTGATTTTTTGATCCCCCGCTTAATCGCCCGGAACGAAAATCAATAATCATTGCATCAAAAATGAAACGAAAAATATCGTCCAAAACGCTTTTATAATTCATTGGGAAATAAAGCTATATATATATATATATATATATATATATATATATATATATATATATATATATATATATATATATATATGTATATCTATAGGTGCATGTGTGTGTGTGTGTGTATGTGTGATAAAGTGTATACATTAGTCATAATCACCGTATAGTCTGCTTTCTTTCTCTCTTTCTGATCTAGTGTAATGTAAAAAACAACAAATATATTCCTCTCTCTCTCTTTGTCCACTCTCTATACCGTATTTATCTATATATCTATCTATCTATCTATCTATCAATCTATCTATCTATCTATCTATCTATACCAACCCTTCCACTCTTTAATTAGGATAATAGCTTCCTCTGTTTCTTTCTCTCTTCAACCACTCTCTCTTCGGGTCACCTGATCACTTACAAACGCTGATAACCTATTCGAATCTGGTCTTCGCATGAAATTTCCCACCGTTCTCAGAACTGTCGACTCACGTCGCAGTTAAACAAAGATAAGAAAAGATGGTGCACATAAAAAAATAAACCCCCAGAGATTGTAGAGGAATTTTGAAATGGAAAAAAAAAAAGAAAAGAAAAGAAAAGAAAAGAAAATGTTCAGTAATTGCTTTACATCTGAATCGAGCATTTCCCTCTTGAGGGGTCGGGTGCCAACTTCGGTGATCTCCAGGTCTCCTTGCGCATCACAAACTCTGAAAATACAAGAAAAGGAAAATAATTGAGAATTGTGCACCGTATCAACGTCTGGTTTGCCAAAAAGAGAAAAATTCTAAACGAATTCAAACAAATAAATAACGCATCATCATCATCATCATCATCATCATCATCATCATCATCATCATCATCATCAGTAGTCTCTTAACGTCTGTCGTTAGAAATAAACTTTTCCCAGGATTCGCAACACCCCTCTATCGTTAACGTCGCGGAGCCAGTACTTTCTGAATTCGTCTAGCTCGTCTCTCCATCTTGTATTCTGTCGGCCTCGGTTTCGCATGTGATCTCTGGGGATCCGTGTTGTGAGTTGTGATTTCCATCGGTCGTCTGCTATTTTTGCAACATGGCCAGCCCATTGCCATTTAAGTTTTCTAATAAATTCTATGATGTTTCGGGCTCATGTTTTCATTATCGATATACTGTGCTGTCTTGTGATCTTTCCAAGTGAGGTTGAGCATGATACTCTCATGTGCACGTTGCATGGTTCTCAATTAGCAGGCCTCTCTCTTGGTTAGGTTCCATGTTTCAACTCCATAGGTGACTATCAGGGGGATGCATTGTTTGTATACCCTTACCATCGTCAAAATGGACCCCGTCAAATCGGATATCGAATAATTCGGAGAGAATCCGAGTTAAAAGAGTGATTGGAAGGTTCATCGCCATCACCCCAAATTATTACTACAATTACTTCTCTACATTTTGAAGTAAACAACCTTATAACGGTTTATGGATGTTCAGAGGAGTTGGATCTTAATTAATTAGACTTTAATCAATTAACCTATTTTCTGTTATATAACTTCAACATTCAATTCGCTAAAATTAGAAAGAAAACATTCCAAGGGAAGTTATAAATCACCGCCACCCATATATGCTTTTTTTACCTCGTAAATTAAGCAGTGATGGCAGTAAAATGGTTTGAACCATAAATTCATGATTTAAAGGAAGAAAAAAAAACACTGAATAATATTTTTTTTCAAAGCAAGCATGAATGCAACCGGGCACAAACTAAGGGATCACTTAAGTATAAACTTACAATACAAATTGGACCCCCACACGCACACACGCACTTACAGACTAAAACCTATTTAGGGGAAGAATTTTAAAAAATTAAAACGTTTTCCTTGCTCATTAAAGGAACTTTGTGAACAAAATTTCAAGGTTTTATAATGAACAGTTCGCATGAATGACAGAACATATGATTAACCTCAGCCCTGCAACAGTGTTGAAACCAGTCTGTTGTGGGTAGCTGAGATTAAATTCTAGACATATACATGCAAATAAGCATAGGTAACCACATCTAACAAAACCTTAAACTGATAAACTGATAAAAATTTTGCAGAAGCAAGGATAATCAGTAACTACTAAACTATCATTATAAGAATTTAGCCTTGGTTCATTTGTTTTTTTTGGGGGGGGTTGTTTTTTTTGTGCTTTTTTGTTACTGAAAACCCCTTAAAACAGACCTAGAGAGCTGAAATTTTAATATCTTGTAGTTTAGACATAGAGCTTTAAATAAACTGTATGTTGAATGTAAACTGACATTTAAACCCTTAAAACCCCTTATAAACAGACCAAGAGAGCTGAAATTTTAATATATTGTAGCTTAGACATAGAGCTTTGAATAAACTGTATGTTGAATGTAAACTGACATTTAAACCCTTAAAACCCCTTAAAACAGACCTAGAGAGCTGAAATTTTAATATCTTGTAGTTTAGACATAGAGCTTTAAATAAACTGTATGTTGAATGTAAACTGACATTTAAACCCTTAAAACCTTTTATAAACAGACCTAGAGAACTGAAATTTTAATATGTTGTAGCTTAGACATAGAGCTTTGATTAAACTGTACGTTATGTAACCTAATATTTAATTTCATCTGTTCATTTAATTATCCAAGTATACCTTAATCATCAACTGTTATTAACATGTTCTTTTTCTAAGCCATAATATATTGAAATTTCAAATCTCTAAGCCTGTTTTTAAAGGTTATAGAAAAAAAACCGCCCTGAAGATAAATTCATATTATAGAAGTTACACTATATTTCCAGAAGTTTATCAGTCTGGTTTTTTATTGGCTGTGCCCACCACTGGAAATAAGTAATTGAAACGTAAAAACTAAAATGAGGCCACAGCGCGAAGCCTATATTGTCGAGTCTTCTAAATCACTGTTTATCATACGGCTGAATAGTTCACCCAAGGGTGAACGAACTTGTTTTCGGGGCGAATTAAACTACGGGGTTGATTGATGAGTGTATGAAACATGAAGAAGGAATGACTTAATTCACTCATATATTTCTTTTTTTTACTTTTTCTACACTTTAAAATATTTTTGTTGTAAAATACACAAGAAGAAAACTACGTTTCTGAGAATATAAATCCAAGTTCCAAAACTTGTTTGCCAATTTTACTTTGATGTGTTAATTCTTTTGTGACTATTGATTTTCTGTCTGATTTTTTTAGGATGAGGGAACAAGTAATGTACGGACTTTTGTTTTCATCTTGGTTCATTGGCTAGTCGAACCCTCTACGTTTTGATGGTCAAAGATACATCCACTCATCACCTGAAGACCGGCCTGGAGGGTACGACGGCCGAAACCTTGTGTTCAAACACAATAACCAGAGTAAGAACAAAGGATCGCTTAAAACTTTGTAAACTAGTTTCCTGTACATATTTTCAAGGTGTTTAAAAGACGTGAATAAACTAACCGCTCAAGAAATTGTTTTTTCTTATACATTTTTTGCTAATGATACAATATATATATATATATATATATATATATATATATATATATATATATATATATATATATATATATATAAATCATATACAGAAGCAAATAAGCTGTAGTCTGGTTAGTCACTCAAAAGAAACCGGAAATCGATCCATTTTTTAAAACTTGTTTTCGGAGCGAATGAAACTACTGGGTTGATTGGGGGAAATGCATTATTTCTATTTGAACTGACATCCCGTTTTTACTCGATTAATATGCCAGTTGGCACAGACAGCGTAAATAATACGCAGACAATGGACGATTAAAGAAATGGGCTGCTATAGAAATCGAACCCGCATCCGATAGTGGGGTCGTCTTAACGCGACACCGCTCTTCCCATGCTGGTAAGTCGGAGGTCCGAATAACTGCTTTACACCCAACTCTCGCCTTGTTTATTCACTGTCCATATCAGCTCTTTATCTTTTTCAATGCAGACAATCATAGTGCAAAGAAATGGATATATAATCCGACAGAATAATTATAAATGCGTTATCTTCATTTTAAACTCGATTGGAATCGACATCTCGTTTTTACACCGAGTAAAAACGGGATGCCAGGTCAAATAGAGTGGAACAGGGTGCGGCCAATTGTTATAGTGATAAGCTCTTATGACCCAGACGGTGAGAAACTCATCAAAAGCAACACGCTCTTAGTCTTGACACTGGGAGTGATATTGTGCCAACTTTCCTTCACAAGCCATTTAGAGTATTTTGCCAAATAATCCTATTTTGGTTTCATCTGACCTTCGACCGAATGTCTATAGTGTAACTGATATGTCTTTATGTAAAAGAGCTTCTTGCCTGAATGGGCTTATTTTTACGCTTATCTTTCGGGCTAATTTTGTGTGGGGCCATAAAAATTGTAAAAGTTTTTTTTTTTTGTGGGAAATAATAGAGAGTAAGTGTTTAACTTTTCAGCCCTCATACTCCATTAGGTGCGGCCTGTACACGTGATTCATACATTTTCTTCTTGATTTTTTTCTTCGAGGAAAACCTATGTGTATACGTCAACCTTACGTACCCCTCTGTTCAAATTGCGTCCTTTTGGGGGTGATAGAGCCCCCGCTGAGATTTGGAAAGATTTTTGAATAACATGCGATTTCGATAGTCTTTCAATGGGTATTATTTTCAAGCTAGAATATACCTGTCAAAAAAATGACGGGGCTATTTATGTATGGATCGGCATTGAGGGCAAAAAGCTATTTTCTTGGGTTATTTCTGATAATTCAAGTATCCTAATTTTAAATCTTTTTTAAAGTCTCAACTCAAGCTGACTTGATGTGTGATCAGACAGAAAGAGTTTTTGCAATGTTATCTTCATCGTTATATCACAACAAACATTCTTATCAGATTACTAATTTTTTTCTGCTGTGTTAATCTATTTCACATGGACCGATCTATTCTAGCTGGAATCGAACAAAACAGATATACATAGAACCATACAATTACACAATCAAACTTACTGATGTGCAGGTACGTCTCTTTTTATGGATAGATATTGCAATTAACAATTACTAATCACCTGTATAATTTTAAGACGGTCTGTTCATTCTTTTCAAAGTCATCATCGTTTCCTCCTTCGTCAGCCGAAGCGATTTCGCCATGGTCTCCTAATTCCTTGTAAAATTGTGGATCGGACTCCCATGTTACGTCTGGAAAAGCAATAAAGATAAATGTTATCTTAAAACACGTCATATACTGCGTCCTATTGAGACGCGCTGCTTTTTTTCCCCAAATATCAATTTTGGCTTCAAATATATACTGAGTTTCCTACGTTGAGAAATCAGAGGAGACTGGTTGCATCAGGATCAAACTCTGCTTTGAACCATTTGAAACAACTAAGGCAAATTTACAGGGAAAAAAAAAATCTCTACTCATCGAGGGAAGTGTGTGTGCAAAATTTCAAGTTTTATTACTATGAACGCTCAGGGTCGAGAAGAGCAGAAAAGGAAGTAAAGATAATAAAGAGAAAGAAAAGGCGAAAAATTGTAATAAAAAGAATCTGTTTAGCGACCCCAGATAATTCAATCTAGTGTCCATAGCTTTCGATTTTCTCTTTCTCTCTTTCTTTCATTCTTTCTCACTTTCATTCTCTATCTCCTTCTTTCTTTCTTTTTTCCTCTCGTTGATTGATGGTGTACGAATAGAATCCATTTCTCTGCTCTCTATCCATCTTTCAAACTTTTCACTTTTCAGTCTTAATTGGAAGTCTGAACTTATCGTTGTTAAGATATGAAAATAAAGTAAACACGCCATCACAGTCAGTAATTAAACATCCGTAGCGTTCAATTTTGAAGTTATGTTAAAATTTATATCGAAGAATAAATATGGTCAGAATAAATTCTCTTAATGACATCACTGGAGTTTTCCATAAAAAAATATCCAAAATTGGGTAAAAAAAACAAACATCTAAGAACATTTAGAATCTGGAAAATCTAGATGTCATCATAAAAATCAACAGGATAGAGCCCCAAAAGGTTAAAAAAATATCTTTTTCAAAAGATAAAAAAGGCATTTTTTAAAGAGGTCTAGTGGAGTACTGATGCCGATTTTCAAGTCTGTAGACGAAACAGGATGGTCAGGAGTGCTGGAACGAATAAGCAATCAAATAAACACATAAATTAACACACAAGCACGCGCACAAAAAAAGGATAGAACCCTTCGCCATCTTTGATGGCTACGGTGGTTCATCTGAGTAAGAGTTTGACAAAAGATACTGACAGATGCTGTACTTTATACGTGAATAAGGTTGACAAGTTTTAGTCCGTTAACCACTGAATAATGCCTACTGAACCGACCAGGTTTCAAGTCTCATGGACCTACAAATTAGATGAAGGTATTGGTTCTGACTTGTAAAAGGTGAAGTAAAGAGCCTGTCCCTTAAAAGTCAACTCCCATTGGTGTCTAAACGGCCAGTATGATTTCCCAGTTTCCTTTGCACGCATCAGTTAGTTGATCGCTGCAATTTTCAAGTCTGGTCGTGACCAAAACGTTCGTATTCTTGCAAATTTTCACCACCACCGGGCAGGATGAAATTCCACCGTAATTGCACAGCTTAAAACGTACCCTATTAGCTGTTAAATGCTTGCGGAAATTCTACACAAACTTCGTTCATCACTGGGAATCGAACCAGATTATCTTCTGCGAATGCGGTAGACGTACTAACTATTACACTATCCGACCTGACTTGAAGAATAAACACACATTCACCGAAAGCAATCAATCTATACTTCGATATCGCGAACGTAACGTGGATAAGACTGTTTACTTTGGGTAAGGTTCTCCTGTCTGGAGAGTAAGATTTTTTTTTCGATAGGATCGTCCATTAATAAGTAACTTGTAATACTATTCACTTCTAAAAAACATGGAGATTTTAGTATATATTTACCTATCCAAAAATACCTCTGTATGTGATTTTTATAAATGTTACCATACTTCACGTTGTATTCTTGTTGCTCCGCTTTTGCTTACTTCCAAGCTTCGTGGGTTTGATGGAATATATATATATATATATATATATATATATATATATATATATATATATATATAGGATTCGGATTCGCTACACGAACAAATTGATGTTTCTGCCCTCTCTGGGCTCCATCAGTCGCCTAATGGCATAGGAAGACAGATCGAGAATGAAAGAGACTGATAGATAAATCGATAGATGCAGAGAGAGAGAGAGAGAGAGAGAGAGAGAGAGAGGGGGAGAGACCCAGAGACAATGGAAAATACAAAGAGAGAAAGGGGGACAGAGAGATAGAGGGGGGGACAGAGAGACAGAGAGACAATGAGAGGGATAGAAAGAGACAGACAGAGAGACAGAGAGACAGACAGACAGACATAGTGTGAGACAGAGGCGGTAAGGGAGAAGTCAAAAGGCAAAAATGACACCATAATGAAAGATAACAGACATTCAGAAATCCTGAGATGATTTGGATGACGGGAAATGAGTACGAAAATATAAGGAGAGGCTTTTGAAGATGTTTCGGAAGCAAAACAGAAGCAGAAAATGTGAGTCCAGTTGATAAGGAGGGGAAGAAAAAAATAAATATACAACAGGTCTGGTTGGTCACTCAATAGAAACTGTCCCGTGACCAACATCTAATGCAGAATTGGGGATGATCAATTAAGAAATTCGAAAAAGAGGTGATCAATGGATGAGTTACCTCTGTTGCCTTCCGTTGGGTAGTGATCACTAAAAAATCTAAATTTTCAAAAAAATTAAAAAACAAACAAACAAGCGGACACAAACTAAGGAACCAATTCAAAATTTGGATTGCAAATTGACCCCCGGGACGCAATCTATAAAAAAAACTACATAGGGGCTGGATTTTCAAAAAACAAAAAATGACGTTTTTTTCTAAACCTAATAAAGAGTAAATGTTCAAATTTTCAGCCATCTAGCTCCATTGGTGTAACCTATATGCGCAATACACAGATTAAGCAGCCAACCAGACCAATTTGAGAACTGAAGAAACCTATGCTGACAGTTTTAGAGACAGTTTTGATTGATTGTTTCTAATACACACAGCATTGTCCCTACGGATGGCCAATCGCGCTAAATTCATTGCGTTCCTTGTTTCCGTATTGCGAAAATTGGTATTCTTTTTATTTAGCGGTTTTTTGGCAGTCAAACTTGCGCCAGAATATTTTTCAAGTTTGCTGCACGGTGGCCAATTCATATTATGACAGTCGAGACACCTTAACGAAATGATGACGTCTTCATAGCGCAGATACGATCTTCCACAGACAGTAAATCAATAAATGTTGGCAATTTGATTATTCGGGAGGTCAAAGGTCAAAGAGAGAGGGGACAAAAGGTCAGACTTACCAACGATCGAAATGACAGCTTTGCCGGATCTTTCTTCATCTCGAATTCGTTTGGCGACTTCCATTCCCTATCGAAATAGAAAAGTTGAACTTTAGTTCATGAATTTAAAAATACAACTTTGCTTCAAGCTTATTTTCGTTCTGTAATTCTGTTTTACAAATAGCAGGATTGAAGAGCTGTCTCTCTCTCTCTCTCTCTCTCTCTCTCTCTCTCTCTATATATATATATATATATATATATATATATATATATATATATATATATATCAAGAACCGTTACTCGATATATATATATATATATATATATATATTTCAAGAAACAGCTCTTCAATCATATATATATATATATATATATATATATATATATATATATATATATATATATATATATATATATATATACATATATAAAGTAAGGGAAAGCCACACTGGTAGGAGATTATTTGATATTTTATAACTGGGATATTTTGTAAAAACGGTTTGTGTTTCTCAACTCACAGAAAAATTGTCTCTGGTTGGTTTCAATGAAATTATCTCCCCGGCTTTTCCTTTATCATCAACAGCCTTTTAGCGTGCGTTGATGTATATATACCTCCCCCAGGATTCGTTAGACCTATCTATCATGGGCATCGCAGAGTTAGTGCTTTCTGAATTTATCTAGCTCGTCACGCCATCTTATTCTCTTAATTCCGCATATGATCTCTGGAGATCTACTTTGTGAAGTGTGATGTTCAGCGGTTATCTTCTAGTCTTGCAACATGTCCAGCCCATTACCATTTGAGTTTTCTATTGATTTCTATGTTATCTTGGATTCCTGTCTATTCTCTACTATGCTGTGTTATCTTATGATGTCATCATGTGAGGTTAAGCATGATTCTCTCATGTGCACATTGCATGGTTCTCAGTTTGATGGTCAAATTTTTTTCCATGTTGCTGCTCCATAAGTGACTATCTGGATGATGTATTGGTTGCATACCTTTCTTTTTAGGACAAGAGGGATTTATGTGATCTTGAAAGTTGAGGTTCCTCTCCCGAAAGGCTGCCAACCTAGTGTATGTCTTCCCTTTATTTCTTCTTCTTTTGATGATTTCATGGAGACTCACTGTTCTAGGTAGATGTTGTGGTCTGCCTTCTCTGGCTCAGTGTTTTCAATTCCGATCGTTGTGTCTTAGTCCTCAACATGTTTGTTGTACGTGGCATTCGTTTTGTTGAACTTCGTGCGGAGGCCAATTTATTGCTGGTTTCATTTAGTTTGTCTTGCATTATTTGGAGATCGTGATAGTGTTTAGCAAAGAAGACGACGTCATCAGAAAATCTGAGGTTACTTAGGTATTTGCCGTCTATCCTGATTCCTTTGTGTTCCCAGTCTAGATTTCGGAAGATCATCTCAAGGAAGGCAGTGAAGAGTTTGGGTGAGCTTTTATCACCTTGTCTCACTCCTTTCTTTAGTTGAAAGAGTTCAGAGTCTTTATGAAGCCTGGTAAACGAACTGCTGTGTCGGTAGATATGTTTCAGTACTCTGACACGGGGTCTACACCTTATTGTATTGATACATTATTGACTTTGGGGATTTCCACTGAGTCGAAGGCCTTTTTGAAGTCAACAAATGGAAAAAGATGAACTTATCTCTTACAATTATTATTGAACCCTTCTCGTGAAATACGTTTTTAGGGTAACGTAAGTAAGTGATCCCTGACTCGAAGGATTAAATGATGTGTATATAAAACAACATCAATATACAATACATTATGATAATACCCTACATAAAATGATAAACTACATATATGAAATAAGTTATATATTAAAATCATAGTTGAAAAGAAGGTGATGTTTGATCAACACTGCTGGGGAACTATCATCATTTGTTTACGATGTAACCGTTTCGAGGATTTAAAAACAAAACAGTTATATTAACATAGCAAATATCTAATGCCATTTAAACTCATTCAAACATTAGCTATGATCTAAACTTACACACACAAACACACACACACACATATATATATATATATATATATATATATATATATATATATATGTGTGTGTGTGTATATAGTTTATTCAGGCTGCATCCTTCTTTTAAACACATGCTATAAGATAAAACATCATGAATTTCAGAAAACTCTTACTTATTCAAATTGACTATAAGAGATGATATCAGAAAACTAGGAAAACTTTCCAGAAAAATGAACAGGCAAAAAAGATTTATACCTAATATATATATACATATATATATGTGTGTGTGTGTGTGTGTGTCTGTCTGTCTGTCTGTCTGTTTGTGTGTGAATGTACGTGTAAGACAAAATAGGATTATACGTCTGTAATTCAGACTATGAATTCTTTTTTTATTCTTTCATTTTTTATTTTCTCATCTTATTCCATTACGTCGATTAGTGGACTAGTTCCGACGCGTTGTCATCGTGAGCACATTTTTTTAGAGTAATAGAGAAGTATTTGTGTAGCCGTTAATTTATATGGTGAATACGCCGGGCATAAACTAGAAGCTGATTTAGCATAAACTTACATTGCCAATTGAAATCCCCCATTAGAGTGAGAGAGAGAGAGAGAGAGGGAGAGAGAGAGAGAGAGAGAGAGAGATGTATGTGTATCTAAGAGGATGTACGGACAGCATTGAATGTAAAAGTGTATGCGTATAAATACATATATACATATATATATTTCTATGTATCTTTGACACAGATGAAGACACGCTCACAAATATACACACCTGCATACACTAATGAACGTATACATATTTTTAATGATTAAACGCCAAAGGTCCATTTTCTTGCAACATGTCCAGACCATTGCCTTTTGATTTCTCGAACAGTTTCTATGATATCTCGTATTCCTGTCTTTTCTTTAATATACTGTGCTGTCTTCTGATCTCTCCATGTAAGGCCGAGCATGATTCTCTCATGTGCACGTTGCATGGTTCTCAGTTTGAGGGTCAATTTTTTTATAAGGTCCCATGTTTCAGCTCCATAAGTGACTATCGGTAGGATACATTGGTTGTATAGCCTTCTTTTTAGTGGAATTTTCTTGTTTTTGAAACTCGAGCTTGGTCTACCGAAAGTTTATGCAGGACTGGAGAAAGTACACCACTGCATTTACCTAGGACAGCGAGTATCCATGAAGTCATTGAAAGAAGAAGATATCAAGCAAAGAATCACAGTAGTATAACATAATAAAATTTAATACCGTGGATTTTAGAGACTTTAAAGGGAAAAAAAAAACAAAGAATGAAAAAAAACTCATACTTTTTTCGACGTGGAATCGAAAATTTGCCTTCCTATTCGGTTACAGAAATTGATAATGACAATGATCATATTATTGATAAAAAGTATTTAATTAAATTTACTGGCATTTGTTTTTAAGTCTCTTTTTGAAATACGTAATTACTTTCCGAACACTGAAATACGTAATTACTTTCCAAACATAACACCTAATATCTATTCCACAGGTGCAAAATTTCATGGCTATGAACGTTTAGCTACCAAGACTCCACCGGAAAGCAGAGGTCTAAATAATAACTTAAACATCTCCATCATTCTGATTGGCAGCCATGTTGGTTTACGTTCGATTCGTTTCAATTTCTTATACATTTTCATTTATTTTCTTATTGATGAAATATTATGAATCACTATCTCATTTTTGTTAATGACTACTTTTCATCTAAGAGTGTTCAGTCTGAGTGAAAGTTGCGATAAAAAGTAATTAGTGGTTCAAATTGAAGGTAAAACATTAATTTCTTTGATAAGGAAATCTAACATAGACACTTTGATTCTGACAAACTTGTCTATTTTTAAGGTACTCTATAATGTGCACGGGTGTGAACGATCATATAGGGTGGGTAAAAAAAAAATCCCTATTTGAAACTGTTCATAACTGTATCATTTATTGATCTATCGTTATCAAACTAGCTTTACTTCGGACCTTATACAAATAGAATTTGCCTGTTTGCGTTGAAATTACATAGGCACCAATTTCAGTAAGTTTCCCGAATGGCCTCTGTTGTGAATATCATATTTCATCATCATCATCAGTCTTTTAACGTCCGTTGTTGGACATAGACCTTCCCCAGGATTCGCCACACTTCTCTATCATGGGCGTCGCCGAGCCAGTACTTTCTGAATTTGTCTAGCTCGTCTCTCCATCTAATATTCTGCCGGCCTCAGTTGCGCATGTGATCACTGGAGATCCATGTTGTCAGTCGTGATGTCCATCGGTTGTCCGTCATTATGGCGTTTAAACCTCATTGTGGACGCCTCGTTGAACTCTAACAGCGACTGCCGTCACTAACTGACTGACATACCAAAATGTTAGCTGTGTACCTTGCTCATTGTTGCCAATTCAGAAGTTTTTAATTTAGATCTAGATGTTTTATTTAGTTTATTTTCCATAAAATATACATCTTTTAAAGATTTGAATTAATAAAATAAATGATATTTTCGATAAATTAAACGATATTTTCATAGAATAAATGTTGAACATGAAAGTCACTCTAACTTTGATAATAATATGATACACTAAGATGTTCAGAGAGTAATAACGTATTTCATTGCAATAAGTTATAAACCAGCCAAGGCAAGACCAGGGTTAAATGATAGGAAACGATGTCTGGATTTAATTCATCATCTCTTCTATCCGACAGAGTATCGTTCATAGAGTATAGTCAAGTTTAACACCAAGGAGGATTGAGACTTTTAAGAACAGCATATCCGTCATTGCTTATGGTATGGATTTCGAAATGATAGTACTAGGGTGAGGGGGGTCAATTTTCAGTGTATGTTTGAGCTAAATTGGTATCTCACTTTGTGGCCGGCAGCATTTACGCTCATTTTTGGAGATTCAGATTCTATTTAGTGATCACTGCCCAACAAAAAGCGAAAGAAGTTATTTACTAATTGATGACCCCTTTTTTCGAAATTTGAAACATTTGCAAAGTGTACCCTGACGCACTGAGGGCTCTTAAATGTCAGCCGTGGTTTAAAAAGGCGATCGTGAATTGAAAATGCGTAATTACTTTCCGAACATGAAGATACGTAATTACTTTCCGAGAACCCTTTCATATGTTAGTGCACGTATGTATGCATGTGTTTATGAGCTTATATGTATGAGTCCATGTGTATATATATATATATATATATATATATATATATATATATATATATATATATATATATATATATATATATATATATATATATATCAGTGTTCGTATCTATCTCAATCTCTCTCTCTCTCTCTATATATATATACATATATATATATATATATACATATATATATATATACATATATATACACACATATATATATATATATACATATATATATATATGTATATATATATATATGTGTGTGTATGTATGTATGCTTCTATACATGTGTGTGTGTCCCTATATATATATTTATATATGTGTGTGTGTACGTGTGTGTATATGCGTACGTGCCTCTCTCTCTCTCTCTATGTATATATATATATATGTATGTGCATGTGTGTGTGTGTCACTATATATATGTGTGTGTATGCGTGCGCATGTGTGTCATTATATATATATATGTGTGTGTGTGCGTGCGTGTGGGTCTGTATATACGTACCTGCCTCTCTTTCTCTCTCTCTCTCTCTCTCTCTCTATATATATATATATATATATATATATATATATGCGTGTGTGTGTGTGTGTGTGTTTGTGTGTGTGTGTGTGTGTGTGTGTTTGTGTGTGCGTGTGTGTATGTGTGTGTGTGTGTGTGTGTGTGTGTTTGTGTGTGTGTGTGTGTGTATGTGCTTCGTAGTGGAAACAAACTGAAGCATTAAAAGGTGAGATCAAATCAAAAGAGACGAAGCCGAATTTGAAGGTCATTCACCAACGATTCTCTTTGGTGATATAGATAATTGAATCGATTGAGTGACCGCTGCAGGTTAATAGTGATGACCTCAGGGTCAGTGGCTAAGCCGTAGAAATCGGGATAGAAAGGTTAAATACAAGACAGAGGTCAAAGGGCTTGTTAATGGGGGGAGCGGTAAAATGTAAATGGTCTGGTGGTTTTTAGTAAAAAGGAAAAAGACGAGAAAAATGAATGAAAAGGGAACAGGTCTAGTTAGTCACTAAATAGAAACCATCATGTGGCCAATATCTTTTGACAATACGTTGTGTGGGGGTGATCAAATAAAAAAGTCGGAAAAGGAGAGATCAGTGAATAAGTTAGTACTGCCGCGTTTTGTTGGACGGAGTACACTCAAAAAATTCCGAATTTTAAAAATTGAAAAAAAAAAACAAGTGTGAATTCTGACGGACACCAATTGATAGACCAATGTAGCGGAAGAATACATTGTGAATATAAACCTTTACTAAAAACCGATGTTGAGCGAGAATTTGAAAAAGAAAACTTAACAACCTTCTTTTTTTTTTCTAGAAATAGAAATGAATGAATGTTTGTTGAACAGGGATCACTAAAAAAATTCAAGCCAGTTTAGTTTTGGTGTCAGAGATAAGCAAACGGGAATTATGACTGAAATAGCGCTACACCTTCATTTTCTCTGTTCCTCTGCTTTTGGGTCCATTCCAAACATAAATGGTTTCTCCACAATCCAGAATAAACACGTCTCCTGTGTTCAACGAGCTGCTGGAACATTTCACCTAGGGAAATAAAAAGAAAATATAACTTTTATTATTTTAAAAGTACATCTGTTTATTTATTTATTCAATCATTCATTTATTAAAATACCTGTAAAAACGTTATTAATGAATGGATCGGCTCTAAAAAGCCTGAAGTTTTTTTTGATAAAGTTATTCATTCTTAATAACTTCAGAATCCTAATTTAAAGTTTTTTTGAAAATCTCAACTCAACTCAAGATATCTTGAAGGGTGATCGGACACAAAGACTCAAGTCAAAATACCATGTAAGAAAAAAACCTCTGATATCGAGCAGTATATCAAATCGATAAATTTATTTTATTGAAAATATTATTTACATTGTTGCGAAATAGAGTTGAATGTTATTTATTAAAAGAAAATCCGAAAAAAAAAAGATGTGGCCAATTTCAACAAATCTGGCCTTTTTAAAAAAAACATTTGGCTACGAAATTATTTGTATGGTATATTCTAATTTTAAGTCATTTTGAATTTTTTGAAATAGTATTTTTAATAAATTCTTTTGGTGGTTGTCAGCAAACACTATCATTATTATCATTTTAAAATTTAACCATTTTTGGCCATTTTTGTGAGTTTTCGGACAGAAACGTCTCCAATTATGAAACAACTCTGTACCCATCTTCCACGTTATCTGCAAAGTTATCATAAAATTGGTTAAATCTGAAAATAAAAAATACGAACGAAAAGGAAGGAGAAAGAAAGACTGAGTCACTTGTCTCTTCCTTTAACCTAGCGTTTCTGTGACATTGTCTGTTACTTTAACAATAGATTATCAACTTTTACAAGCCTTCGATTATTTTTAGCTCTGTTAATGTATTCCACAAGAAACAATCCATCATAACTTTTAGATAACTACAGGACTTAGTCCAGACAGACTAGTAAACAACCAACTTAACATACTTATTAGCATGTACGGCTTTTATATATAAGCGTATACATAGAGATGGATAGATAGATAGATGTATCTATGAGAGTATGTATTATTTACTTTCTTCCGTTTCTCTTTCTTTCATCTTCGCTCTTTATATGTACTGCTATTTGCATAAGTATATATATACATACGCACACTCACACACATACATACATACATACACGCCTACATACACACACACGCATATATATAAGAGAATAATAATAAAATATACAGGCGTGTGTATATTTATTAATGTATTAAGTAGATCTTAGTTTATTCAGAAAATACTGGCTCCGCGACACCCATGATAGAGAAATGTGGCTGATCTTGGGGAAGGTCTATGTCCAACGATGGACGTTAAAAAACTGTTGGTGATGACGATGATGATGATGATGTGTTTTAAAAGTGCTCAATACCAGCAGTAGAGCAGTTATAAAATGAATAAAGATTTTTTAATGTTTCGTCACAGACTGTATATTTGGTTTCACTCATACATTCATATATCTCGGAATTTTTGAGATGAGGTATTATTATTTCTATTGATATTCGGACCATCCTCATCTTGGTTGTTTTTCAAACAACGTTTCGGCCGTTGCACTCTACGGCCTTCGTCAGGTATCATCTGGTAGATTTGGGAATATACCCCCATCGGATAAATAAAGGGTTCAGTTCGTTACTTCCCCAAATCTACCAGATGATACCTGACGAAGGCCGTAGAGTGCAGCGGCCGAAACGTTGTATGAAAAACAACCAAGATGAGGATGGTCCGAATATCAATAGAAATCATACATTCATGTTTTCATTTGAAAATCTTTGTCAAGTGAAATAGAATGTACAATCTGTAATTCCTCATTTCATACACACTCTATGAATATAAATTCATATGTATATACCTATACATATATACGCGTACATACATACACATATACATGCACATACCCACATATATATACATCTACACACACACACACACACACACACACATATATATATATATATATATATATATATATATATATATATATATATATATATATATATATATACATATATATATACGCATATCATCATCATCATTATCATCATCAATCTTTTATCTCCAGTGGTTGGATATGGACCTTCCCCAGGTTTTGTCACACCTCCCTATTATGGGCATGGCAGAGCCAATGTTTTCTGAGCTTGTCCACTTTGTTTCTCCGTCCCGTATTCTGCAGCCCTCAGTTTCACATATTATCTTCATGTTGTGAGTCGTGATGTCCATCGGTTGCCTGACAATCTTGCAGCATGACCAGCCCATTGCCATTTGATTTTTCTAATGTATTCTATGATATACCGGACTCCTGTCTATCCTCTAAGATATTGTGCTGTCTAGTGATCTCTCCATGTAAGGTTGAGCATAATTCTTTCATATGCACGTTGCATGCCTCTCAGTTTGCAGGTCTGTCTTTTGGTTAGATTTCACGTTCCAGTTCCATTGAAGGTGAATCATATTCTGCCAAAGGTTTGCTATCCTAGGATGAATCTTCGCTTGATTTCTTCTTCTTTTGTGGGTCCCATAGTGATTCGTTGTCCTATGTAGATGTAATGGTCCACTCTCTCCAGTTCTGCATCTTCGAATTTGATCGTGTGTTGATAAAATATATATACTTATACACAACCCCATCCCTATATATATAAATATATATGTATATATATATATATATATATATATATATATATATATATATATATATATATATATATATATATGAAGAGAAAAGGGGACATGGGATAGAGAAAGAAAGACTCGGACAGGAAGGCGAGACGATCAAGGGGAATAATTCTTTTTTAAGACTGAAAGGAGTTACCTCCCATACTTGCATATGGATGTTTTCTCCTTGCTCTGTGTTTTCCTTGTAATTGATTATTGTACTTACTTTTTTCGATGAAACTTGGAGAATATATATTGCATGTTTTCCTGCATAACTTATTTTCATACACTATTCAAGAATTAAAATTGGTTTATTCAAGAATGGTAAGGTGGGCAACTAGAGACCATCTCAGTTTAAAAAGTGCCTCCCCAGAGCAAAATTTAGGAGTTCACCTGGTAGCCACGGGACTTACAGTAGCCGGTTAATTTTGTTATGGCTTGGTCTGGCTTTTTAAAAATTAGATTTTTGCTTCAAAAGCAAGGTTATTATGGAAATCATTGATTTTCAATTCCCCATATAAAAAAAAACTTGTTTGCAAATCAGAATTTGTATAACTGTTTGTAAGGTTGCATCTGGTTGTTTTGTCCGATTCCTGTCATAACCTCACAGTTATACTGGATTAGTCCATCTGATATGGATTAACACAGCTAATAGAACAATAATAAGGTTTTTAAATGAGTGATTTTGACATAACAATGAGTATTACGTCATAAAAACTCTTAAGACCTTATGTCGAATCACACAACAAAACAGTTCGAGTTGAATAGTTCAGTTGAGACTTTAATGAAACCTAATATTAGAATACTTGAATTATTGGAAATGGATTAACTAATAAAAATAGATTTATGTTCGTTAGTGCCGACCCATACATTAATAATATCATCACTTTTAACGGGTTCATAATAGCGTAGAAATGAAAGCTCTCACTGAAAGGTCAATCTTGCTTTAGGCTTCAAATCAGACAGAAAAACAAGTTCAGCTTCAAGGTGTTTATCACGTCGTAGTATCGACGGGCACATAATCTCTCTCTCTCTCTCTCTCTCTCTCTCTCTCTCTCTCTCTCTCTCTGTGTGGGTCTGAAGCGAAGGTTTCGATCCTAACTCGTGGTACTGGATGATATAATGGATAGTCTATGGCCACACTGAAGAGCTGTAATACAACGAAACAGCTGTCTTTGGATGACTCAATTATATATATATATATATATATATATATATATATATATATATATATATATATATATATGTATATTGTGTCATCCACAGACAGCTGTTTCAATGTCTTACAACTCTTCAGTGTGGTTATAGACGATCCATTATCCCATCCATTACCACGAGGCAGGATTGAAACCTTCGCTTCAGACCCGGAGGCCGGTATCCTACCTCTGCTCGATGGAACTGGACGGTCAGTAAGATTGAATATAAGCGATATATTTATTTTAGCATATATTCCCCATCTACCAGAGTGCTCTTTTCCTATGAAAGAGCATTGCATAAGCTTACATTCATATATATATATATATATATATATATATTTGTGAATATTTACCCCCCCTTTTTTGCTTCACTACCTTTAAATAATGCGACGAGAAAATTCATATATATATATATATATATATATATATATATATATATATATATATATATATGAATTGTCATGCTGAGATGTTGCAAAATAGTCAGAGTTCGCTTTGGGATACACTGGAGTATGATTTCATACTTGAATCGTCAGTCGATCTCAGGATTTCTGACCTACCCATGGAGAGAGATTGGATACTCAGCCGTTAACCTGTGAATTCAAGGACTGAAATCACAATCTCTCCTTAAAGACCCGAACCAAAGATAACGTGTCACTGATCGAGCCCCTACTAAAGTCTCACTCGAGAGTATTGCATTCAGTCGTATAATGACTTACCTGCTTGACGCGAACATTCCGTCGTCCTTTTACTTGCATAAGCCGCTTCACATGTTTTTGCTTCTCAACCTTACGGAATCCACTTTCGATGCCGCCCTCCAAATATCTACAAAAAAATAAAACACTTTTATGTATTCCTTGCTAAATTGAACAATGGAAAACCATAACCAACTGTTGTTCGGACGACCTAATCTATTTTTCCTATGTTTGATATTAATACAATGATTCAGCAGGTCCATTATACAGCGGTCTTTATAAGAGACACAAAAAAGGTACAACTTTAAGACCATTGATAGAAAATTATACATTTTTTTGTGTGTTTCTTAAAATTTACTGTAAGGTATTTGAAATTGAAAAAGCACCCAGTGAGGGCATGCCTCTGCCAGTATCATACTCTAACAATAGACTGTATGAAAATCAATTCATCCATAACAAATATATTCAATATTTATTTGACGTCAAAACAAAATGGGAGGGAAGAATCGATATTTTTCAAGGGAAATAACTCTTATCACACGTACTGTAGTTGCTTCCCTTGAAAAATTGGCTCGATTAGGGTTTGCTTGTAACTGCTATGAACACTTCAATGAACGGTTATAATACGTTGGTATGTACAGGGAATCGGAACAGGTTTATATATACTCTGCATCAGAAGAAATTCTTTCATGGAAGTGTGAAGAGGATTTGGGATGGAAAACTACCCGGGATTTTGAATGGAAATCTATCGGGAATTTCGATAGAGAGTTATCTCAGTTTTTGCATAGAAAGCTATCCAGAATTTTAGATGTAAAGCTATCCGGGATTCCGGACAGAAAGCTATCAGAGATTTGGATGGAAGGTTATCAGTGAAATAACATAGAAAATTGTCTTAAATAATAATAATAATAATAATAATAATAATAATAATAATAATAATTTGCGTACGTAATTCCTTTTTTGAAATAGGAGAGGAACAGCTGCGATTCGTGTTCTTGAACCTGAATAAAAGAAAATGGGAGAAAGTCAAGCGATAGCCATAATTAATTGGAGCGTAGAAATTGGAACAGACGACACAGAAACGCCAGCAATGAATAGACAAAAACATTTGGAGGGAAAATCGATCGTTTGGTTCGCAGGCGCAGTTTATGTGTGGGGAATGTTTAGAGGGAGGTTTTGAAGGTTCTACAAATAGTTGTTCGCCCATTACATTCCTGCTGACATTATACAAAAGCAAATAACACTTGAAGTTGAAATGACCATCAGGATCAACCCCATCATCCCGTTCCAAAAATCTCTAACAAGGACCTTCATTTGTTTGTATGAATTTAATAGTCAGGTCACCTTTTATTCCAATATTTTAAGTTACTATAAACTTGGCTCATGAACGCCGAGCTGGAGGCAAAGCGAATTTATCACTCTATGAACGCTCAGAGATCACACCAACCTCTGGACGTAAACAACTCTCAGTGGAATTCTCATTCAACCATGACATTATTGGAAACATATCATAAGCTGTTAGTTGAACAAGCGTAGCAAACCTTTTGTGTGTGTGTGTGTGTGTGTATTTGCTTGTTTTTTCTAACACTCCTGGCCATACTGTTTTGTCTACAGACTTGAAAATTTGCATTAGTACTCCACGAAACTCCTTCTGAAAAAATTTTTCAACCTTATTTTGACGGATTTATTAATAACATCCAGATTCTGGAGAATCGCCAGTGATGTCATAAATCGAATTTATTATTAACATATTTATTCTGTGATGAAATTTTTGCTACGTGACTTCAAATTTTGACGCTACGGTTGTTCAATTATCAACTGTGAAGGCAAGTTCAAATACATTTTTGCATTCAATCATACAGAGATATGCAGTGAGTGAAAAAAGTATCCGATACAGTTCAAAAAGCTAATCTTATTCCGACATCCTTATACATTTTCAAAGTTGACTGAATTTAGACCAAATATTTTTGATTTTAGTACATAATTCTCTCTTGTTTCAATATTTAAAAAAAAAATTGTATTTCTTAATCTTTAAAGCTGTATAAGGATGTTGATATATAAATAGTAATTAGATAATTGAGTCATCTACAGACAGCTGTTTCGTTGTATTACAACTCTTCAATGTGGCTATAGACTATCCATTATCCCATCCAGGACCACAAGGCAGGATCGAAACTTTCGCTCCAGACCAAGAGGCTGGTATTCACCTCTGCCCTACGCCGAACTTGACGGTCAGTAAGGTTGAATTTAAGCGATATATTTACATACGCACAATTCCCTATCTATCAGAATGCTCTATTCCAGAGTTGGAAGAGCGCTGAATAAGCTTATAATGAACGAGTTACTTCACTTGAAGAATGCTCAACCTTGAATAAGGGAGCATTAATTATAATAATTCAATATATACATGTTTATTCTGTTGATTGCCCAAGGTTGCAAAAGACTTAAATTGCTCACCTCCCGATATTGTACAGGGGCTCCTCCCAAATGGTCATCCAACTCCACTGTCTTGTAGGCAGCAACGCCTTGCTCATCCTGAAAGGAAATAGAAACAGTCACGTGACCAACGTCTTTTGGTAACATGCGGTGTTGGGGATGATCAATTTTCAAACAATTTGGAAAAAACGGGATGGGTGATCAATGGATAAGTTACTTCCCTCACCTTTTGTTGGGCAGTGATCTCTAAAAAAAAAAAACAAATCTGAATCCTCAAAAAATCAGTCGTGAATCCTGCCGTATACGAACTCAGGGATCTATTCTGCATGAATTTACATTGAAAATTGACCCCCACTAAAAACCTATTTAAAGGAGAAAAATCGTTTTTTATAAACATAATAAGTGATACATATCGAAATTTTCAGCCCTCTGGTTCCAATGCACATGTGATACGGCCAGCCAGATCCACTTAAAAACTGAAGAAAGGTTCACCTTAATTTGAAATCTCAATACTTTTATTCTTATGGAGATGTGTGTTTACTTGGGTTTAATGGGAGAATTTTGACTAATCAGTCTTTGTCAATTCTTATTAGGAAGGAGAGAGTAGAAATGACTCTCAAAAATCAATTTGTGCAGTGAGGGTCCTATCGAGAATGGGGATAAGCATTTTTCTCAAAATCAATACACCAGGGACTGCGACCAGGCCCCAAAAGCACAATTATTAAAAAACTTGTGAACACAATGACACAGAGTTGTTTCGTTTCCCATCGCTGCCAGAGGACGGGGTTCGAGCCCCGGAAAAAGACAAATTTCAAATGACTCTCAAGGTAAGCAGACGTTTCATACTCACTCAATAGATATGGTCAAAAAATATTTATAGTATGCATTTTATGATCAATGCATTGGCATAATGTATGGTTAATCCGAAAATATGACGGTGAAATGACAATATTGGAAAGCTTGTTTGAAACAAATGATTCTTTATTTCGACGTTTCTCTCGTACCGGGTTTATGGACGTCAAATGTCGAAACAAAGATCATTCGTTTCAAACAAGCCTTCCTACATATCTTTTATCTAAACTTACCTGGGATGTTTCCAAACCAAGCCAAAAATGAAGATCCCAGCTTATCTTATCTGTTTTCGGGTTCTTCTTTGTCTGGAAACAAAAGAAAATGAGTTGGAAGAGTAGATTATAAATTCCTCGCTAGATATTATCCAGAAGAAAGGTTTTTCTTTAGGGAAACAAGAAAAAAAAAAGACTCCGTTCAATTATTGACTGTGTTTGACAACATTTGTTTCTGCAATTGAAATATTCGTAATATCAAAAAATAACCGTTCCCAGTTGATTTTTCAAATTAATCCCCGTTGAAACGTTCGAATAAAAAATAAATGCAATATGATTCATTGGCAAACGAAAAAGTAACATATATATATATATATATATATATATATATATATATGTATATATATATGCATATATATATATATATATGTATATATATATGCATAATATCATTTGAATCGAGCTCCCGTTGTTACACAGAGATTGAGTCACTCAGCCTAGACAGCGTGAATCGAGATAAACAATTAGAGAAAAAGGAGATTAGCTGTCAGTCAGTCTTCAGTGTTGGCTACCAGGCAACTGGTGTGAAAATTATTATCATAATTATTATCATCATCATCATCAATAATAATAATGATAATAATGATAATAATAATGAACCTAATAAAAGAAATGAACACATGGTCTTTATCGGTAGTAAGATACACAGGACGATTCCATGAATGGACGAAGGAAGAACTCCGGTCAATGGACCGGTAAACAAGAAAGCTTATGACAATGCACGAAGCCTTACACCCCAAAGATGACATGGATAGACTGCATGTGGAGAGAAAAGAAGGCAGCAAAGGACTCATCAGCATAGAAGACTGTGTTCAGAGGGTCAGAATATGTCTAGAAAAGTACGGGCAAGCAAACAGTGAAGACATTATACAGAGCGGCCGAAGTAGTGCAACGAACGACAAATAAGTAGAAAACGATGGAGCAGCACAGCAAACAAGGAAAGAAAAATGGGAACAGAATAAACTATACGGAAAATTTAAAAGACAGATATAGGATGTTGCAGACGGGGGATCTTGGACATGGCTACGAAAAGGAAACATGAAGAGAGAAACAGAATTGCTCATCATGGCGGCCCAAAACAAATGCATCAGGACAAACTGTATCAAAACAAAAATCGACAGAACACAGACAAACAGCGAATGCCGTCTATGCAGCGAAAAGAATGAGACCGTCAACCACATAACTAGTGATTGTAGTCAAATAGCCAAGAGAAACATAATCACAGACACGATAGGGTAGCAACAGTGATACACTGGGAACTGAGCTAACGAATGGGATTTAACCATGTGGAAAAGCGGTACCAGCACAAACTGGAGCCAGTCCTTGAGAATTGTAATTACAAATTACTTTAGGATTTTAACATTCAAACTGACCATCCCATCCAAGCGAGAAGACTGAACCTAGTAATCGTGGACAAGAAGAGGAGAACCTACCAAATGATAGACATGGCTGTGCATGATGACTAAAAAGTAAGTAGGAAAGAGTGAAAAGCTGGGAAAATACCATAACCTGTCAAGAGAGCTGAAGAAAGTGTGGAACATGAAAGTCAGTGTAGTACCAGTAATAATAGGTGCACTCGGAACCGTACCAAAGACACTGAAAGCGAGATTGGAAGAACTAGGGATAAAAGGAAGGATCGATACTATACAGACCACAGCACTACTGGGGACTTTGAGAGTATGGAAACATGAAGTGCAGGAGACATGAAGAGATTTGCTGTCTTTATCTATGACCACCAGGCAGCTGGTGTTAATAATAATAATAATAATAATAATAATAATAATAATAATAATAATAATAATAATAATAAACAATAATAACACAACCTTCACATCACCATCCTTACCATTCCACCCACATCTAGTGTCACTAAAATAACAACAACAACAGCAACAACAACAACAAGTCAATAAGAGAAAGACTCACTGAGACAATTGTAAAACCTTCAAAGATAAGTCCAGCATCTTTTATCAAACAATTGATGCGTTTCCTTAGGCGATGTTGTCGATACAAAATTCGCTTCGATTGGATCTTGGGGGAACTGTGAATCAATCGACAGTCGGAAATTAAATTCCATGCGGTAACATATCGTTGCCCGGAGAAGGTACACGTGAGACCCACCATCCAATTCCAAGAAAGGTAAATGAAGAACGAAAGAAGAAAGAAATCCCGGGGATCGTCGAATGTTTAAATAATCCCAAGAATATTCCAGCCTGGATTGGAGAGCCCCATGAAACGGCAGCGGTACAAGGCTTATTTGTGTTTGAATAAGTCCTTTAAGAACCCGTGGCAACATATTAGAGCTGTAATCAGGACACAACATCCGCAAATGCAGCTCATAATTGATGTATTCATTTTCAGAATTGGAAGGAGTCAAATGTATTGTAATTGTTATTTGCCTAACTGTAAGGTTAATTTGATTGAAAGTCCGTAAATCGTGTTAGATTCCGTTAAACAAGACACACTTGAATTAGTTGCCAAGGTTCATTTATTTGCATACTCTCGTGCCCCCGAGACGAGACTTGAAATTTACACACTTCCAGTTGTTTATTCAATTCAAATGTTCCTCCTGAAAGGTCAATACTTCGCCCCTCTGAGGTCTGAGCTCAGTGGACGGCTTTCTAATCGTAGCAGTGACCTGGTTACAATTTTAGTATCTTCACCGGACAGACAATGTAATGCAGTGTGTGTGTGTGTGTGTGTGTGTGTGTGTGTGTGTGTGTGTGTGTGTGTGTGTGTGCGAATCCGTGGTCAAAAGCGGTGTCGTAGCTGGCGACTCGAGGGAACGGTCAGTGATAAATGAAGTCAGTAAGAAAAAAAAAGCGCTGCTTAGCTAACCAAGTTTCGTTGCAGTTTCATTGATAGCGATAAATTCAAGGAGATCTAGTTAGATTCGTAAATTACTATCGTGAACTGGAAATATCGGCCGATATCCAATGTAGGAAGTAACAGCAAATCATAAGTCTTTTTTTTTTTTTTCAAACGTTTGATGTGTGCGAGGGCTGTCACAGGAATAGGTGATTACGAACAAAGACAGATGTGACCTTTTCATCTTTGCCTCATATTAACCCTGTTCCGCTTTATCTGTAAACAAAACAATACCATTCTTATTTCAATTATTCTCTTAAAGCACAATTGATAATGTCGATACTCCCCAAACAAAAAGCCTGATAATTCAAATTTTGATCATAAATTCCATTTGTCTGCTTCAACGAAGTGACTTTCATATCAAGTTGGAACAGGGGCGTTGAAAGTTGGATTTTAAATCGCTCCTGGGACCCTAATGGAAGGGGCCCCCGAAGAACTGTATCGAACCACCGTAGCTTCACAAGTTGCCCGACCAGCCAGCTATGTGGGCTACATGTTCTTCTCTCTTTTCTCCTAGGAGTGTGTGTCATTGTGTGTCACCGTCCAGGCGCTCCAGGTTACATTTCGAGGGCCACAACCTTCGCATTTTCATGAATTCACCTATAGGCTCTATATAAAAACGTGGGGTTGTTTTTTTCTTCAAAAAAGTCCTTTTGGGGTTCTAAATGGTAATTTTGGACCAACAATACCTTGTGTTGGTATTTTTTGTGATAATTCTGGATAGAAAGATTTATATCTTTTAGATGATTTTAGATAAAAGATTCATCTTCGTAGAGAATATTGGATAATGTTTCATACGATTAATTCTGGTACACACGGGCTACGATAATTCATTTATACGAGGTACGGTTACCTTATTCTTTTTCTTTCATTCTGATATTCTAGACTATTTACTTCCAAGAATAAGTAGGAATATAATTGTTCATGTATCAAATCCATTTGCAATTTATGGTATAACTAGTACTTAGAGTAGAGCACATGTCAAACCATCTTTTATTTCAAAGTTTAAGGGAGACCGGGTCTAGTTGGACCCTGGGTTGAGTTGAATCACAGACTTCTATTTGAAGCCAAGGCGGTTTTCAGTCATTTTGGTCACGTGGCTAAGTCATATGATTGGATGCATTCGTGTACTGGGAATCTGACGCTACGTGTTACGGAATGGTGAGGTGGGTTTTAAAAACCTGATTTTGATCATTACAAATAAACTTGTCGAAGATTTGTTCAGATCATTGTTTTTATTAAAAACTCGAGTGTTCCTGGATTAGGGAAATAGTGTGGGGCATACTCTTAGATGATTAATTGCCCCCTATCACACCGCTTATCAATTTGGAAAAAAAACTTCCACCATCTAGATTTAATGGGATCCCCACTCTCTCTAAATTAATTTATGAAATTTATTCATTCCCAACGTCAAGAAACAATTAGTATAAAGAAGGCAAGGGGAAGAACTCTGTTCGACTTATTGTGTTGACAAACATAATTTCTTCAACCGAGTTTATTTGTATCTGCTCATTTCGGCAATTTTAAAATTTTGTACCAACAAAAGACTCTTCGGTTCAATCTTTCTTCGTAAACGAAAGAATTTTCATCTTCCTGATATTACTGCTCGTTTTTACTTCCCATGTGCCTCTCCAAACCCCTCCATAAATCTTTATTTTGTTCAAATCCTAATATATTGTGGTTTCCTATCCCAACCCCCTCAGCTTATCCCCGCCCCCATATTAAATTGTGACAGATTTTCCACCCACTCTGCTTATTCCAACGTCTATCCTTGCCTGCAATTAAGCACCCAATAGTAGAAAATACAAAAACCGTACGGCTCAACGTTCATGGGATGACGAACATAATTGTGACAATTGTGCTTAATTTTTGAGCCCGTCTTACATTTATTGGACACAAGTTTGACTCGTTTCTAAAAGTAACCTTTTTTTGTGTTACACCGGCTGTCGTCAACTATACAATATTTACTATTAATTAATTCGTTTTTTTACAGATATTATTTACCTAATTTATTCAAAGCAATAACAATATAATCAATGTATTAAATTCTGTTTTTCTTTCATGAATTTTCCACGTACTCGTTCACCTGATGTTAAAAACAGAACAAGAAAGTTATGCACCGTTTTTTACATAGAGTGAGTGAGCGAGAGTTTATAGAACAATACAGTTCACAATCGAGACCACATTCACAACGTTGAGCTTTTTTTTTTAGACAAAAAAAAAATAGGTACATTATTTTACTTTAATTGAAACAATAGCCGACATACGGTGAAACAGAAAAATGTGATCTTTTGGAACAAGTCAAATTTGACTCTAATAATGGTAACAAGTGCTATTTTTTTAAATGTAGACAAAGCTGCTTTTGTTATTGCAGTCGGTAACCGACACTTCAACATAAGATGGAGGCAGTAGCTTAACAAGGGTTCTCAGCACCCGGACCAAAGACAATCACCCGTGGGCATTCGTGCTATATCCTAATAGGGGCATAATTATTAATCAACGGGCGTAATAGTCAAGAGAAAATTTTGTGTCGCTTCATACCAGTGCGGTAGGGAAATTTCCTCTTTTGGCCCCATACTTCGTGCTGTACATCATTCAAAATAAAGGCCAAAAAGAAATGTTACATAAATACAGACGTATAACATTTAATTGCTCAATACAGTGTTTCCCAAAATGATCCAGTGAAACCCTGGGGTTCCAAAGAAAATGCTTGAGTTCTGCGACTTATAGTCTCTTTTAATAAAATTTGCTAAAAATTAATTTAATAAAAGAACCAAAAATCGGTATTCATATTTTCAAAATGATAAGCTACATGATGTGGAGATAGATTTATTTTCATCCATCAAATGGTTTTTATATGAATAAATTCTCTCCCTAAAATAATTTTTGTTTCATAAAATGTCTAATTGAAATTAGGATGGCAAGGTTTTTCCGTAAAATATCGGTATGGTTTCCACGATTTATTGATATTTGTATCAGGGTTCTGCGACAGAATAAACTTAGGAACTCTTCATTATAAAGAACAGTTTAATCGCTACATTGGGTCAATGGGTTATCATTACTTTTAGAGTTTTGATTTTTATAATTCCCTAACTGTTAAGTGAGGTGATTTTCATGTATCTAAGAGAGGTAAAATTCAAATTCTGCTTGAAATTATAATCAACATAGATTACAGTTAAGGGTCAGGATTTAACATTACAATTTACAATATATATTTTATTTTGAATTTTCGTTGAAATTTTGTTCGTTACGATGAAATAATAATCAGTCAAAGGATGTATTTCTTAAGTATCAAAGGGGGGTAATATTCAAATTCTGCTTGAAATTAAGTTCGATTCAAATCACATTAAATCATGGAGTAAAGTTGGAGTTTGTTTTAGAATTTAGCATTATATGTTCCAGTATATAAATAATCCTGAATTTTCGTTGAAATTTTGTTTGTTACGATAAAATGATAATAGTCAAGGGAGGTAATTCTCATGTATCTAAGGGAGGTAATTCTCATGTATCTAAGGGAGGTAATATTCAAATTTTGCTCGATTTAAAATTCTATTTGAAATACATTAAATTTTAAGTTGGTGTTAGGGTTTAAGATTATACGTTCCAATTATTCTAAATTTTTGTTTGTTCCGACAGAATGAAATCCAGTCAAGGGAGGTAATTCTCATGTGTCTTGGGGAGAGGGTTATTTTCAAATTCTGTTCAAAATCAGATACATTGAATTATGGGTTGAGGTTATTCGTTCAGATAAATAAATTGCTTAAAATTTTTGTTTAAATTTTGTTTGATCCTGATAAAACAACATCCAGTTAGGGAGGTTTGGAAACTTTACTATCAACAGTCGGGACTACCATTCCTACGTTGTACCAAGTTCAATATTTTTCGTTTTTGAATGAAACCTTTAACTTTCTAAAGTTTTATTATCTTTCTTGATTTTTAAGCAATAATTGAATTTTAGATGTTTAAAGTCATGATTACCTTATCATTGTATCAATATGAAGTTTTTAAATGTGTCCATACATCTCTATTAGAAACTTTTCGGTCGGCCAGTCGGTCGGTTCGATTTATGTAAACAACGGAAATAGGAAGGAGGAGAATGTGTTGCATCATTAAAGAAAACATCCTTCTCTGATCAATAGAACAAGCGTTAGTTTCATACAGGGTTGCCATGTATCATTTGTTTTAGCTAAAATATCCTTAAAATGGCTAAAATCGGCTAAACTTTCAATTTCAACCAACTTCAGCTGAACTATTGTATATACTCATTTAAAGCCCACTTATCAAATAAAATAACGATACACTAAGACTACAGAACAAATTATTGATTAAAATTGTACACTCACTTTAATTTAAACTTACTGATTGTTTTTTTATAGCCAGATTCTTGGTTGAACAATCCTCACCTTCCTTATCGACTGCTTTCTCCTCCTGTTATTACTACCACAACTAGTAATGTTACTACTTCTTCGTTTAGAATTCCTTTCTAAATCGAAAATCATAGATATGGACGTACGGATGGTGGACACAACAATTCGAAGCCATACAACGGGGGGGGGGATAATTTCACGTGTTTTTTATGGCAGGCTGCTTCACACATGCATCTTCTGAAATATTTTTCTTTCTTTCCAGGCTGTGAAATCGATTCTCACCAGTTCAATACTCGTGATGACAATTTACACGTCTCAATCGACAACCTGTTGTCTCAACCTTAGCACACAACTCAGCTTAACAAAAGACTGCTGTTTTGTATGTCTCCGTAACTAACTGTAATGTCACGAGCATTGAATTAGATATTTAGCAAAAGCTTTCCTGGTAGCAGCAGTCAATGAAATGAGCAACCATAACAATAAAGCAGAATAATGAATACCAGAGGTTTTTTTTCAACCTGTGGTATTCATTATTCTAGTCAATAAATAGGGCAGTACCAGTTTTAAAGGTTTTGAAGAGTGCTCCTGTTTCTCTTACTCGTTCCAACTAATTAAACTGTCCCAGCCAAAAATTCTATTATTTGACTTACTCTAGGTTATTGGTTATTTCCCTAATGACATTTCAAAATTTCAGATTAATTTTGCCTCAAGATTTCTATTATTTGACTTGCTCTAGGTTATTGGTTATTTCCCTAATGACATTTCGGAATTTCAGATTAATTTTGCCTCAAGATTTCTATTATTTGACTTGCTCTAGGTTTTTGGTTATTTCCCTAATGACATTTCGGAATTTCAGATTAATTTTGGCTCAAGATTTCTATTATTTGACTTGCTCTAGGTTATTGATTATTTCCCTAAAGACATTTAAAATTTCAGATTAATTTTGCTTTAAGATTTCTTTCGATTTCATTTTGCCACTTTTTCACTTCGTTTTTGAAATACAAAAAAACATTAGAAATTTTAAGCCAAAAAAACTCCGTTTTGGAAGAAATAAACTCTGTTCACCTTTTATAAAAGTAAGTCATTTGAGTTCTGTAGAAATTTCCAACTCAGGAACAGTGTTGCTAAATTAGCGCGTTTCATGACTCGGTAGCGTCTACATTTAGCGTTATTTCTAAACCATTTTAGCCTATTTTTAGCCAAAAACTAGATTTATGCTAATCTAGCCATTTTCAGCTATTGAAAATTGCCATAAAATCGCTAACAGTGTTTTTCCTGTTTTAACGTTTTTGATGCTTTCTCGAGGTCGATTTAGCATTTATAGTTAGCGTTATTTCTAGCCCAATTTAGCCTATATTTAACCAATTACTACATTTATTAAATCTAGCCATTTTCAGCTATTGAAAATTGCCATAAAATCGCTAACAGTGTTTTTTGTGCGTTTTGACATTTTTTTGATACTTTCTCGAGGTCAATTTAGCGCTAAGAAAATTTTTGAGTTGGCTACCAAAATTTTAAAATGGAAAATTTGCTAAAATATAGCATTTCTTGGAAACTTTTTGGTTGGCCTGGGAGGTTTGGGATGAAAAGTAGCCCACTTCCAAACATGCACCTTGTGGACAGGCACTGACAAATCTTTTTAACCTCTGGTATTCACCATTCTTCTTTAATATTATTCCAGGTGCTTGTTTCATTGATTGCAACTGTTATCTGGCCAACTACACCGGATTTTATTTGTGCAAGGAGCAGCCTGTCGTGAAAAATAATTCACCACCCGTCGTACGAAACCACGGCTTTGAAGTGTTTCGGTAACTTCTCTTCAGAGTTACCAATTCAGATTTTTTTATATGTAAATTGAGATAATTCCAAAGTACGGAAGTCGAGGGAAATAATTAATAAAATAAAGAGAAAGATCTCGATTTTTCATTTTCATTGAATTTCTCGAGTACTGCACTGCTTTGAACATTGACTGATATATCTGGCAGATGTCAATTTTATACAATGGCCAGATGCCAAGTATCCAGGATTCATATTTCTTTAATCTCTGTTAGATGAATGTTATCATACATATTCGTACCTTGCATAAATAGATTACTATAGCCCTGCATGCACCAAAACTAGTTATCTAAAAATATAATCTGAAATGGATCTTACATCTAAAATTTAAGAAAAAATATCAGCATAAGATTTGTGGGAATTTTGGTCCAAAATGACTACAGAGACCCCTAAAAATGATTTTTTTGAAAAAACAAAAAAAACAAAAACAAAACTAACAAACTTTATAGATGGTGCCTTGGGTGTAATTATGCGAATTTTCGAGGGTATGACCCGCAAAATGTGACCAGAAACGCTCGGGAACGTACACATATACAAAATACAGAGGAGCAAAGAGAGAAGAATCTGTCGCTCACTTGACTGGTTGGTCGAGCGTGCCATTTATGATGCTTCGAGGATTCAGTACTATTTATTAAGTCTAACGTAACATGAAAGTTCCAGTAAGTCACGTCACTTGACGTGACAGACATGTTCACATTTCTAATTATTATATGTGTGGATATAATCGAATCACAGTTGCCTAACAAACGGCCCACCCGATCAAGTGTGCGACAGCTTCTCTATTTCGTGTGTGTGTGTGTGTGTGTGTGTGTTCTAGTGTTCGTATTACACTTCTACGCACTATCTAAAACCCCCTTTTTCCAAAAAAAGTGTTTTTTTTGTCTCCAAGGTCATTTTAGGACTAACAAACCCCAAACCTTGTGATGTTTTGGTTTTTTTTTAAAGATAATTTTAAATAAACGATCTATTTGTTTTAGATAATCTTATTAGATTATTAATTCAGGTAACCACACGAGCTATGTAGATTCATTTATGTGAGGTACGGAATTTCATACACATTCTGTTGCAAAAAAAAACAACAGGTGTGCCGTCAACAAATTATTATTCATTAAGAGCATACCTAATTTATTAGCAGTCAGGTGAGAATAGAAACTGTTATTTAGAAACAAAACGTGTACACATATTCAAGGGCGACTGCTGCCACTTGTTCCATGGGATTCAAGAAGATATATATCGGGTTTGGGGATACAAAAAGACGTATCCTGTGAAGGCTTACTTTTTATTTCCGATTGCGCTATAGATAGCGTGATGAGGTCACAATTTTTCAGTACCCTGCTTAATGTATTTTCGGTAAGAGCAATGACTGAGTGCTGGAAAACTGTCTTTTTTTTCTTCATAGCCTAAAAGATTCAAAAGTTATACCAAAAGCAAAGTTTCGGAATTTAGAAGTAATTTTAGAACTTCAATTCTATTGTTTGTATAGAGAAAAGGAATGTAAATACAGTACAAGAAATGTCTGTCAAGACATCCATACTTGTCCGAGCAGTGCGTACAAAATAAGCACAGATATCATCGTCATGAGTCTTTTATCAACTCTCATTGGACACAGACCTTCCTGAGATTCGCCATATCTCTCTATCGTGGGCGTTACGGAGCCAATCTTTTCTCAATCTGTCCAGTTCGTCCTGCCGTCTCATATTCTGCCGGCATCAGTTCCACATTTGATCTTTGAGGATTAATAATGTGAGCCTATTGGTTGTCTGCTATTCTTGCAACATTACCAGCCCATTGCCATTTGAACCTCCTAATGGTTTCTATGATGTCTCAAACTCCTGTTTTTCCTATAATATACTGTGCTGTCTTGTGATATCTCCATGTGAAGTTAAGCATGATTCTCTCATGTGACACGTTGCATGGTTCTCAGTTTGCAGGTCAATCTTTTGGTTAGGTTCCGTGTTTTAGCTCCATAGGTGACTATCGGAAGGATGCATTGGTTGTATACTCTTCTTCTTAGGGTTAATGAGCCCTACCGTCGAACCAAAATTAAAAATCTTTCGGAAAGTCTGCGGGACCAGAAAAAGGTTTGTATCATTTTTGGCCGAATGAGAAAATTTGGCGCACACTACATCGGCTCCACCTTGTTGTGGTAGTATATTAGCTCGCATAATCAGTAAGCAAGTCATAATCTCCCGTGGAATGAATATCGACCAAACACTCAATTTATAGTAACAGTCTCATTTATATCAAAGAGGTGGAGGCAACTGATTTGCATAAATTTAATTTCTAGCACCAATAATGAATTTTAAAGGAAATATTTTTCTATTATCTTTATGCATTCAAATATTTCAGTGTACTTGAAGCCGGTCTCGGTTGTTTTAAAGTCTCTGCACTTAGTATAGTGGGATGGCTTTTCTAAGCAGGAACGATAAGCCACAGCCAGCGTAAGGGCCTTTTTCATTCTCTGATGTACTCAAAGTTGCGTCTTGGTTCAAAGTCCCCAGTACCAAATCTCAGCTCGATCCAACAATCTATAAGACTTGGGGGTCAGTCTTCCAAGCAGGAACAGCTGAAGCCGTTGCAAGCAAGAGACGCTTTTATAGTTCGATTTATACAAAAGGTTTACCTGGGTCCAGATGTGTCGAGTATTAAATTCCATTCCAATCCTACAATCTATAAAGCTGCATCGTTTTAAGAAACTGCTAATAGAAAAGACTCTCTTGCCAAATTTGCTCTGTAAGTGGATCTGCGCTTCCCTCCGATAATAAATGATTTTGTTCTTTGTTCAGTACCGCAATAAAAAAAATTATTGACGAATTCTGGTATTTTGAGTCTTCACAGGTGTTCGTTGATTGATAAGTAATATTACTTGGTTATTGTAGATGAGTCGAGTAAATGAATTGATTGACTAAGGCGTAGAACTCTTCCAAGGGGTGGGGAGCGAATGCACCCCCTGGCTACCCCTCGCAGACGTCCACACACGTATCTAAGACATATCTTTGTGTTTGATGATCAGGTATTTTCGATGTGCTTTTTTCTATTGAGATGCCATGGCCGATCTAAACCATTCTGAATATGAGCAAAAACAGGTCTGCTTAGTCACTTAAGAGAAAACGTCTCGTGACCAATGTCTTCTGGCAAAATGTTGTGTCGGGGTGATCAATTAAATTTTTAAAAAAAGGTGGATAAGTTACTTTACTCACCTTTTGTTTGGCAGTGATCACAAAAAAATCTGAATTTCCCCAAAACAAACGTGAATGCTGATGGACGACACAAATCGAGGGATCTATATAGTATAAACTTACATTGCAAATTGTGCCTCCACCAAAAACATTATGGGGAGAAATTTTAGGAAGACAAAAACGCCAAACGTTTAAGGGTGAGCAATAAAGGGTGAGCATTTAAATTTTCAGTCCTCCATTTACGTGGCATGTATGTGCAACACATAGATACATACATACACAGCCAGCCAGACCAACATGAAAACTGAAGAAACATATGTTGACAGTTTTGATGACAGTTTTAGTTGACAGTTTCTAAGTGTTCTATTTTGTGTTCATGGGTTTACAGAATGCCCTTTCCCCTGGCATTTTTTCCCTTTCAGATTTGCCAAATTAGCCAATTTCCGGCTAAACATTAGCCGAAAATTGGCTAATTTGGCAAATCAGGAAAAACAAAAATGTACTTAAAAAAGAAGAAAGAAAAAAACACTTTGAAACTTTTAAAAAGGTATATTTCTGTTCCAGGGTAATAAGTATTATTTTCTGATTGATTATGTATAAAAGAGAGAAAAAATGTCATGCAACGTGTACATGAGAGAATCATGATCAACATCTCATGGAGAGATCACAAGACAGCACAGTATATTAGAGAAAAGACAGGATTCTGAGATATCATTGAAATTGTAAGAAAACGACTCACAACATGGCTCCCCAGAGATCAGATGCGAGGCTATGGTCGACAGAAAGTAAGATGGCGTGACCAGCTAGGTAAATTCAAAAAGTTATGGCTCTGCGATGCCCATGATAGACAGGTCTGGTGAATCTTGTGTAAGGTCTATGTTCAACGACGGACGCTAACATGATGATGATGATGATGATGATGATTTTTTGTACGATAACTGGCAAACGTCTGCGTTTTTAATCACAGTAAGTAAGAAAAGCATTTACATATAGGTCTCACTATCTTGGCCATAAAAGCAAAGTTCAATGGGATTAATAGCCATTTTCTTTTCAGTTTCGACAGCCCAAATTGTTTCAGGGAGCTAACTTGTCAGTCGGTCAAAGGGGACTCAAGTCATGATCAGTGATGCCAACTCAAAAATTAGAAATTATTTCTCCGATAGTTTGACTACCAAAAAGCGCTTAAAGGCGATGGTGAGCGCTAAATTTAGAAACAGCTCGAAATGATTAAAAAAAAAAACACTCGAAAAAAGATGCTAAAATGGCCAGGAAAAAAGGCCAACAATGTCTGGAAGCATTCTCGTTAATTTAGAAATCTTCACAATGATAAAGCAACGAACGTCCTAAATTCCTCGTGAAACGCGCTGAATTGGCAACACTGCTCCAGGTGCCGTTTTTAGGATCACACGAGGAAGCCAGAAGTAGGGCTATCCAAGACGACACGACAGGAAATAGATAAAAGGACGGCTGTGAGATTTGTTATGAGGGGGTGAGTTGAGACTTGGGAGATTTGTGGCTGGTTTGGTATCACAGATATCGATTCAGGCAAACGGGGAAGAAATCAGTTGAGCAAATATTTGCAGATGGCGCCTTGGTACGGAAAAAATCAAACCCCCAATTTCAGTACGGTCTCAGTGACGCACAGTACGCTAACCATGTAGGAGTGAGAGATGATCAGGGAGTAAAATACACAGTGTCCAGTGGCAAATCGGACCACGGTTTGAATAATTATGGAACAAGAATATATATGAAAAAAAAAAGCTAAGACCACCATTCACAATTTGGATGACATGGTCAGGATATCATCTGATACACAGTGGAAATTCCTGATGATGGAAAGTAGATAAAGCTCGTTCGTCCGGTGAGTTGTATTTGTCAACTGTTTGTCTTAGTATTTATCTGAACAGTTTGTCTCTTTAACATTTGAACAGCATCTAATTTTTCTTTATATCGTCTTTGAGTTACCAAAGACCCCCCTCTCTCTTCCCTCTCTCTCGCTCTCTCTTTCATGAGCATGTTTTCGATCTCCGATCCTGTTTCTTGTCGCCTACATTAACGTCTTCCTGTTTAAACTATACTTTCTTTGTCTCGTATTTTTAGCTTCGCTCTTTTCTGCCTTTGGCTTCTGAATCTAAAAATTACATAAATCGTATGGGTTCCATACATTGCTGACCATACACTGAAGGATGAATAAGATCCAAGATGGCGGCTGCCAGTTTTTCCACGATTTAGTAGCGGTCGACGTTACAAAGATCTGAGAGAGAGAGAAAGGATATCGGCGATACTGAGTCTTTCAGGAGGTTGTGGCAATGGGACAAAACTCCGTACGTAACAATACGTTTTACACATAAGAAATCAGAAAATAACACTAATAACCCAGCAAAATATTGTGTTGCATGTTGTAATTCTTAAAATGAAACGGAAAAAATGGTTACTTACACTGAGAATAATGTAGGAATCACCGGTGTAAAAAGCAGACGTGTTTTTGTCTTGAGGGGCAACTTTTAGCTTCTGCAAAAAATAAAGAATAAAACATGTGTGTTCAGAGATTGGTGCAGTAATTAAACAATGGCCATTTCACAAACGTTTGAAAAAGAAGACAATGAATGAATGAAAAAGTTAATTGAATCGAGAAGAAAGGAAGGAAATGAAATAATTTAATAGAAATGAAAGAGGTAAACAAAATATCGGGGGAAGGGGTCGAGAGAGAGAAAGAGAGAGAGGGAGAGCGGTTAATACAGAGACAAGTGAAAAAGAAACGTTTGGACAGAAAAGGCGAGAAAAAGGATAGGATTAACACACGAAGGAAAAGTTCGAAGAAAAGTGAAAAGGGTAACTCAGGGAAGAGAGTAGGATTCATCGAAAATTAAAATCCAAAGGGAGGTAATATTGATGGTCTTACTTCAAAAGGCAGTGGGCAGGCCATGTTGCAAGAATGAAAGACAACCGATGGACATCACGTCTCACAACATGGATCCCCAGAGATCACATAAGAAACTGAGGCCGACAGAACACAAGATGGAGAGACGAACTTGACAAATTCAGGAAATACTGGCTCTGCAATGCCCATGATAGGGAATTGTGGCAAATCCTGGGGAAGATCTATATCCGATGACGGACGTCAAAAGACTGATGATGATGATGATGATGTGGAAATATGTTGTTTATCCATACGTAACAAAAACATGTCTGGTTAGTAGCTCAATCGAAACCGTCACATGGCCAATATATTTTGGCAGCATGTTGTGTTGGGGGTGATCAATTAAAAATGGAAAAATTGGTGATCATTGGATGAGTTATTTCTCGCGTTTCGTTTGCTGATGATTACTGAAAAATTCTCCGAATTTAAATGTTGTAAAAACTGTTCTAGCTTCATGATACATTTTTTCAAATTGAATTATCAATTATTCTCTTCTTCCTGTGACATATGACACAGAAAAAATTATATAATCACTATAAAACCTTTATTCATTTAAATTGCTATAACTAAAGAAAAAAAATAGATAATTACTCATTTTACTCTTTATCCAGTGACTTATGGTACGAAATAAAATAAGATCACAATAAAACCTTTCAAATTTATTAAAAAATGCTTCATTAAATTACCTAATTAGTACAAATCCAGTTGAAATATTCATAGTCTACTTTGATATTATCAACTGATGCCTTTTGACTGTGGGCAACTGTCAATAGTCCGTACTATACTGTTTGCTTTTTGACTGTTTTCCTTTGGTTCTAGATTCGTTTTTGTGATGCCTCCTCAAATTCTGATCAATCTGGGACTGGACAACGAAGGTTAGGTTGTTTCTTTTTTTTAAAGAAATCTGAACACTGCTCGACACAAATTAAGGGATCAATTTAGCATAAACTTATATTACAAATAGAACTAATCCTTTGAAATCTATCTAGGAGGGATTAAAAAAAAACAAAAAATGAACTTTTTTTCTTGAAATAATAAAGATTAAATGTTGAATGTTTCAGCCCTCTAGCTCCATCGGTACAGCCTGTATGCGTGATACATACATACATACATACATACATACATACATATCCATACGGTCGGAACAACTTCAGAAGTGGAGGAACTTATTTTGACCAGTATTTTATTTTACAAGTAAAAGCAAAGATAAAGAATGAAAATATTGCTGAAGGTCGCCAGAAAATATGGATTTACCATGCAGCCATTATCACGTGGTACGTGCTTCCGTTTCCCGCCAAATATTCAACATCAACTGAGAGAAGTTGAAGAAGGGAGAAGTCAGCCATTTTTATTTAAACCCTCGTGTTCCAAACACGCAGACGGAAATATCATTGAACAAATAAAATCCGATCAATAGAATAAACGCAGCAGATCACAAGAATAGAAAGGAAGACAAATACAGGGCTTTAGACGTACAATAAAACAAACATTTAACGAGCAAATAGAATTAAGATGCACTTTAAAAAAGCTGATATTGAACGAGGTATAATTAGTAGCTGTCTAACTAGTGTTATAGTAGAAAAGTGCTTCGTAGCAAAGAATTCATTAGGAAAGAGATATGAATGAGAGCTGTGATCTAGCAAATCCATTAATCGTATATATCACTTAACGGTGGAATCTGAAAATGCTATATTCAACAAGGTTTTCGTATGGTAGAGTCAAATCATATGAATGGAAGCGGTGATTAGGCTAACGTAAGCGCTGAAGAGGTGGATAAGAAATGAATAATGCCAGGATGCCTACGAGATTTTCTACACCATTAAATATATTGACAAAGTAATCATGCAAATCTCAAGTCTGAGTTAGTTATGAACTTGGCGTCAACCTAACCTAAGTAGCTTGAGAGGAAAAGAGACGTGAGGTAGCTTTGTATAAGACTTATTCTGTACGATACACTGGAGAAAAGTCAAGTTATTGAATAGGTCCCGATAGTTATCTCGGACGAAGATTCAATGGAAAGATAAGGAAAATGGGCTAAGCTCTCCAGGCTTAATATGACACCAAATATTTGCCGTAAGTTTGTACATTAAAAGTCACCATTGACATTCAATGCGTGATATGACACCTCAGATATTATTACCCAAAGTGAGTGACATGGAAATATAGAATTACGATTTCTCAACACTGTTTAGAAAGATAGCTTGAGTGCAACATGAGTAACGATAAGAAAAGTGCACGTATGGCCGATCGAAACTGGAGTAAGTAAAAGACTGTTAGATAAAGGAAGATAACCAGTCAATCGATTGGCACTACACTTGGCTAAAAAAGCCGGTGAGTAAGGAAAGATAAACGGAAGTTAGGGCTTTTATAGCCAGGAGACAGAAGAGATCGCCGTCAGTAAATATGAGCCGGTTTTAGGGATTTTATAGTTAGAGCTATGTATCTTGGGTAGTAAGTCATTTTTGTATTTATTTTTGTACTAATTTTAGCTGGAGTAAAAAAGGGTTACTATAATACTCCCTCCACTGGAAAGAGTGCTAATTCTGCCCCCAAAATTAAAATCGTAGAAAGTGTAACAACTCAGCGAATGAAATTAGATAGGATACTAAAAAATAATGATTCGACGATGCAAAGAACATATCACTTCAAAGATATGGCTGAAATTCAATTACAAGATAAACAAGCTGCCTGTAAAATTTGTCTGAATAAGCTGAATACGTCTGCTTGAAAACAATGGCGTATGTTTTGAAGCAATTCAAACGATATGCTTTTTCACAGTTTTGGTTGACGTTCTTTGATTCGGTCATTTTTGACGGGTACTCTGCTAGTAATAAAACAAAGTCCAATATTAGAGATTGCACGCACTCGTTTTACAACCATTACGAACGCGTCAAAATATTTTCTTATTTATCTATTCTCCAAGCAATTTATGACTTTGATTTTTCTTTTTTTATTATTCCACTCATCATAGACTTACGCCTTCAACATTTTACAAGTGTGGACTGTTGTATTATTGACTCGGATAAGTAGGTAAAATAAATGCGAGTAGGTTTCTTTTATGACTTATATAGATCACATATGGACGACCGTCGGTTTGTGGGCCAGATTTGGCCAACGGTAACATTTTAGTGGCCCGCTGCCAATCAAGGCATTTATTTAAAATCTTACGTAATTTTTTCAGGAAGTGAATTTTAAGATTTGTAGTGCAAAATTACAAAATCTTTGGCTTCGTAAATCAATAATAAAATAGAAATTAAGCACGCTTTCTTTAATACGATTGACATTTATGAAGCGAATGAGTGACCCGAATAGAGATAAGATATCTACCTATGTCAACGAATCTCCATGAAATCATCAAAAGATAAAGAAATCAAGCGAAGAATCACTCTAGAATGGCAAGCCTTCAAAAGAAAATCCAATCAGCCCGAAAACAAAGCGTATACAACCAATGCACGATAGTTACCAATGGAGCTGAAACATGGAACCTAACCAAGGTGCTGACCCTCAAACTGAGAATCTTGCAAGTGCACATGAGAGAACCATGGTCAACCCCACATGGAGAGGTCACAGGACGGCAAAATATACCATTAGTCCGAGACATCATGGAAATCATGAGAAAACTCAAATAGCAATGGGCTGGCCATGTTGCAAGAATGGCAGACAACCGATGGACATAGCGACTCACAGCATGGAACTCAAGAGATCACATGTGAAACCGAGGCGGGCAGAATACAAGATAGAAAGAAGAACTAGACAAGTTAAGAAAGTATTGGAACCACGACGCTCATGATAAAGAGATCTGGCAAATTTTGAGGGAGGATTATGTCGAACAACGGACGATAAAAGACTGATGATGATGATGATGATGATGATGATGATGACGTCTCAATTGAATGGCTGATCTGTTGGGCTAACCTCGGGAGACTAATTGTCAGAATACAATCGGGGTGCGATTTTCAAGTTTCTTCTTGGGTGCATGAAACCCTGGCGCAAGTTGTGTCTCATTTAGGGTGCAGGGAACCCTTGCACCAGCTTTGGTTATGTGACCCGCTAGATCAAAAAGCTTACCCATGCCTGCCTTAGAACATGAAACGTACGTACATCAAGTAACTGTTCACAAAGGTGGAGTCTTTATCTCTGTCGGTTTTCTATATCGTCTGCTGATACCTCTTTTTTAGAGATCGCTCCTATGCTTAATATAAATAGAGTTATGTCCCTTACATAGCTATGGTATCGCTGCATAGACAACTTTTATAAAACGCAGATACACTTTATTACCTCCACCGACGGAGAGGTATACATATTCGGCCGAGTCCATGTTTCTTCCCGTATGTCTATCCATAAGATATTTAAAAAAAAATTATCGATGAATTTCGATTTTGGGGGATGGATATGCTATGAAGTAAGGGAGAGTTGGTTAAATTCTGGTGCAGATCCAGGAATATCTTTCTGGTCGTTATATATATATATATGTATAAATATTCTTCTGCACATTTATATATATACACTTGAGACTGTTCACTGTTCACAATAGGCTCCGAAAGAAATAATTGAATCTTTGGACGGATCCATGTGCAATTATCTTCACTACGTCCACATTACATAATATTGCCCAAATTTCATGTCTGTCCACACGATATCTCCTAGACATCTCAATGAATTTCAATGACATTTTGTTGAAGGATGGACAGTTGGCTGCAAAATTGAATAATTGAAAAAAGGGATGATCAATGGATAACCTTATTCTCTCACCCTTTGTTGGACAATGATCATTGAAAAGTAGTCCAAATTTCTCAAAAAGAACGAGTGTGAAAGCTATCGTACACAAATTATAGAACCAATTTAGAATAAATTTACATTGCGAATTGAACCACCACTAAAAACCTGGAGGGTGTGAAAAAAACGTTTTAATCTTAGAATAACCTTAGAATTACCGTATAATTTGGCGGATAAGGCGACCCTCAGATAAGACTCCGATTCCAATCTGAATTTCATAGTTCTTTATTAGTCACTGTTTTTGTATCTGGACTCTAAGACGACCCCATTTTTGCGTTTGTTTTGAAAGCTGCAAGTGTTGACGTATGCACCAAAATATACGGTAATTGTTATACCATTTCTGTAGGTACCGGCAACAGGGACTGTCGCCCAGAGCGCCAAGTGCTAGGGAGTGCCTGTCGTATGTTTGTGACAGTCGGTTGAATGTTAGTGGTATGCACTTCGTAAAATGATATCAAGAACCATAAGTTCAACGATACGTCCACCATTCTTACGTCGATATCTGTCATTTCCGATTTCAGAGGGATTCTAAACGAAGTATTAGTAACATTAATAGTTGTGGTTGCAGTAGCAGGAGGGGGAGGAAGAGGGGAGTCAGGATGGTTCACCCGGAATTCTGGCTATTGAAAAACAATTGGTGGGTTTAGATTAGATCAAGTGTATAATTTTATCAATAATTTGTTCTGGTTATTTTATTTGATAGTGGGCTTTAAATGAGTATATAAAACTTTGTTAGCAATAAAGTTAGCGGGGAATTGGAAATTTTAGCCGATTTTAGCCATTTTTGCAAACAGTTTTAGTTATTCATAACTAACAAAAACTGACAACACTGTAAAAACAAACGCTTGATGTATCACATATTGATGACATCACACATCATTTGACATGACAGCACCTGGCAAATGAAACTTATAACCCCCCTCTTTCTCTCTCCTCTTTCCATTGTTTAATGTGGGACCAACCGACAGACCGACCGACTGACCGAAAAGCGTCTAATAGAGATGTGTGGACACATGTAAAAAATAGATGAATTAAAAATCACTAACATTAATATCGAAGGTAGTTATCTCACGGTGGAATTGTTAGTAAACGACAGCTTGTGTCCTTGTTAAAGCTTCTGTTAGTATTTCTACCTTCACTGCTGGTTGGCTCACCAGACAAGTGTTTTTATACACAAGTGGAAACAGATGTCCATCAGATGTGGTAACATCATCCAGTGAACTCATTATCTTTTAAACAAATTTAAACAATATATTAGATGTGTGCAAAAGTTTATAGCGTAAAACTGCTCTTTTAAAACTGAATATCCAGTCTCTATTTTCTTGAGAGCGCTCGGAACTTTCACACACACACCTAATATTTTAGATCTGCACAAGAACCACTAGTGCCCTGTTGTGCGTTTGTGTACATTCATATATATATATATATATATATATATATATATATATATATATATATATATATATATATATATATATATATATATATATATATATATATATATATAATGCAATGTTCTTCCAACGTGGAATGGAGCATTCTGGTGGATGAGGAATATATGCGATGAATGAATATATTGCTTAAATTCAACCTATCTGACCATCCAGTCCCGTGGAGAAGAGGGAGGAGACCAGCCTGAAGCTAAGGTTTCGATCCTACCTCGTGGTACTGGATGGGATAATGGAAAGTCTATAGCCACCTTGAAGAGTTGCAATACAACGAAACAGCAGTCTGGGGATGACACAATGATATATATATATATATATATATATATATATATATATATATATATATATATATATGTCAAAACCTATGTAGTTCCTTAACCTCACCACCCCTCTCTTAACATTATCCCTAACATACCCACACTACCAAACACCACATCACTTCACTATCACTGGCTGGACTTTCTCTCACACAACAGGATGCCCCTAGCAGATGGGATAGCATGTTTTGCTCACAAAGCAAAGCTTCTGATGGTGGACTCATGTTCCACATTAAACCTATAACCTCGAAAAGTACTCACATACACACATAGCATACACTGCTGAAGATGGGAATACCTCCCAAAACATGTCTAGACCATTAGTAAAAACATTTACATATAAATAAACCTAACATCCATACACTTTACTCCCGAATCTGTCTCATTCTCTACAGTTCATATATATATATATATATATATATATATATATATATATATATATATATATATATATATATATATATATATATTCAGCAAGAAAGATCCAATAAGTATAAGACATTCGCGAAAAGTAAAGAAAAGCTACACTGGTTGGAGATTACTTTACATGTAGTAGCATTGAAATCAAAATAATTACACTTACAAATTTCGCTATAAAACTTTGTCTAAGTACTAATTTTAAATGAAACGATATTGAAAAATTCGTTTTTTCAAATAAACGAGGTCACGTGATATCACACCATGGGAGCACAAACGCCAAGGGTTTTGAATTGTATAGAAAACGAAAAATGGGTCCATATATGCGAAAAATGGGGGGGGATGTATGAACAAAGTGTGATATTACGTGACATAGTTTATTTGTAAAAGCGAATTTCTCGATTTTGTTTTATTGATAATTAGTCAAAATCGAGAACATAGAACTGGAGAAAGTAGGTGACTACATCTACCTAGGACAACGCATCTCCATGAGACCCTCAAGAGAAGAAGAAATTAAGTAAATAATCACACTTGGATGGCAAGCCTTTGACAGAGCTAGCCCAACCTTCAAAAATAAGAAGATCCCATTAATCCTAAAAAAGAAGGGTGTATAACCAATGCATCCTCCCAATAATCACTTATGGAGCTGAAACATGGAACCTAACCAAGAGACAGATCCACAAATTGAGAACCATGCAACGTGCACATGAGAGAATTATGCTGGGCTTCATATGGAGAGACCACAAAACAGCACAGTACATCCGGGAAAAGATAGGAGACAGAGACATCATAGAATCCATTTAAAAAAATCAAATGACAGTGGGCTGGCCATGTTGCAAGAATGGCAGACAACCGATGGACATCGCGACTCACGACATGGATCCTCCGAGATCACACGTGGAACCGAGGCCAGCAGAATATTGAATGGAGAGACGAGCTAGACAAATTCAGAAAGTACTGGCTCCGTGACGCCCATGATAGAAAAATGTGGCGAATCCTAGGGAAGGACTTTGTCCAACGACGGACGTTGAAAAACTGATGATGATGATGAGATAATCGATATTATATGCAAATTATTGGTTCATATATATATATATATATATATATATATATATATATATATATATATATATATATATATATATATGGAGAGAGAGAGGGGGGGAATATAATCATGAATATCATAACTCATGTATATTTCGTAAATTCTTTATTCATGGGTATTCACACTAATAAGAAAAGCAAGTAAATGAATATTATATGGAAATTATTGGTCCATAATTCATATATATATATATATATATATATATATGTTTATATATGTGTGTGTGTGTGTGTGTGTGTGTGTGTGTGTGTGTGTGTGAGAGACATGTGTCATGAGTAATTACTCAGGATAATCGGTCGACCGTTGTCAAAATCCATTTCACAGCGTAAATTTAAACACCTTTCCATTCAGGTCGATATTCATTGAGATACAATGAAATATCGGGAGGGGGGGGGTCTTGCGTATAATACATTTCCACTAATTTACATGTGTAGTGTGTTCTCTCCATTAAAAAAATCACTAATCAGTCGAAACAGTACCAAAAAGGTTTTATCAAGTTTCATTAATTTGTTGGATTTTAGAAGTGTTCCAAAATACGAGAGTATACATTTATGCCACGGCTTTCCTGTTTCGAAGCAGTGACTACAAAGTGAAGTTCACGAATAACATTGAACCTATCACAAAAAAAAGATGAAAATAAATCTTTAAATCTAATCTTTCCAGTGGCCAGACTGTAGTGGACTTTCATTACGTTATCTAACACACTTGTTATTACCAAATAACTTACAAAAACCTTTCTGCGAGGAATGTCAGACGAGTAATTGGTATTTTTGAGTATTTGTCTGGTGACCAGCTCAGACAACATCTTGAAAATAATACCGTTCCCGTTTTCATATTGTAATCGAAATTTCAGGTAATATCAATCACACCTGATGCCACAATAGACCGTTGAGAAATCATATCTAGGCTAATTATCGAACGAGTAATGGACATTTTTATAGATTTGGCGGCCATCTTAAACGCCATATTGAAAATGCTGACTAAGAAAAACTGACAACATACTTTTTTGAAATTTTGGGCCCTGAACTTCGTAAAAAAAGCGGAATTTGATTTTACTTCAATTGAACTTGCACTACTTGGCAATTAATAATTTCCGGTGTATTTTTCCCGTTTTTTTTTCTTTTTTACGAATGTAAACACGAATTCAAAGAACAAGTTACTTCTTTTTTATTAAACGGAAAAAGTGTAATATCTTTTCGGAGTTAAATTTTGAAACAAACTACATAAAACCCTTCGAAAATTAACGAGTAGAAATGATGCTATTTGTGCTTGTATCTGCCTCTGTTAAAGTCTTCTGCTTTAAAAGTTTTTGTTTTCAATGCTTCTTATATTTATCGTATTTATTGTTGAAGTTATTCACTGTTTTTGTTACTAGTATAGTTTGGTCGTGCAGTACTAGTGAGTACCAATTGTTTATTATTCTTCAAGAGATTAAGTTTTTCTTGTACTTTTTTGCAGTGTACTTCATTAATTTTGTTGTTTCTTTTGTTCATTGTAAATAACTTTTTTTTTGCTGGGAAGTTATCTACGCCTTTTATAATTTTGTATGTTTGTGCTGAGTTCCCTCTTATTATTTCTTCTATTATTTTGAATCTTAATTGGTGAAGTCTGTGTCCACATGGAAAGTTTTAAAAAACTGTATCAAAGAGAAAGGTTGAACGTAAACTGCAACTCTGGTGAATAGTGAACTGCCCGAAGACGAGACCAATAAGAGAGACTCTCTTCCATTACGGATAATACAATTTAAACCTCAAGAGGGCCGTGAAAATGAATCGGCCAAAACGCCGTGACTACATCGAAAATGAAAACATGAGTCAGAAATGTTGGTATGTTAATGACTCTTCCCTCAGTTATAGACAATTCTAAAGAAGTTTCAAGTTCCTTCCTAAAAGCAATACAGTTACTTTTGTACTTGGTATACATTGTCCCTACGATTTTTTCTTGACCCATCTGTTTTTAGCTAAAGCCAGTGATTTTAATACCACTCTCCCATACACAAATACAACCATTTCCTCGCTTGGTCTTGATTGCATCATCAGAAACCATCAACCAAAACGGCCAGCATACGTTTCTCCACTTTTTAAGATGGTCTTCTTGTCTGTCTGTCTGACTGTCTGCCTGACTGATGTATGTAAGTGTCACGTGTCCAGGCCAAACCAATGGAGTTAGAGGGCTGAAAATTTCAACATTTATCCCTTGTTATGTATCAACATCATCAGTCTTTTAACGTCCGTCGTTGGACATAAACCTTACCCAGGATCTGCCACATTTCTCTGTCAAGAATATCGCAGAGCCAATATTTTCTAAATTTTTCTAATTTATCTCTCCATCTTGCTTTTTGTCAGCCTCGATTTCGCATCTGGTCTCTGGGGATCCATGTTATGAGTCGTGATGTCCATCAGTTATCTTTCATTCTTGCAACATGGCCAGTCCATTACCATTTTAGTTTTCTGATGGATTCCATGATGTCTCTTTCTGATATATTGTGCTGTCTTGTGATCTCTCCGTGTGAAGTTGAGCATGATTCTCTCGTGCACACGTTGCATGCTTCACAGTTTGCAAGTCTGTCTCTTGGTTAGGTTCCATGTTTCAGCTCCATAGGTGACTATTTGGAGGATGCATTGGTTGTATACTCTTTCTGGGATATTTGGGATCGTCTTGTTTTTAAAGGTTGAGCTTGCTTTGCCAAAAAGTTTGACATCCTAGGTTGATTCTCCGCTTGATTTCTTCTTTTGTGGGCTTCATAGAGATTGTTATGTATGGAAGAAACGAATTGATGTTATCTTTTGAATGCCTGCACCCCTTAATAGGTTTTTAGTAGGGATAATTCAGTTTCCAGTGTTATAATATTTGGTGTGCAAACCATGGGTAGTGATGGGCTATGCCCTGCCACGCTGGCCCATGACGTTTCGGGAGGGGTTCTGGTGGATTGTCCACTGCAGGTCAGTGGCCTAAGAGCTCCACCGGCTCTTGATACCCATCCAAACTGTTCTTGTAAGTTAGGAATCGATGTTCTGAGCACCAACAAAAAAAAAAAAAAAAATTCCAACACGATTCGATCTCATTTTTCGAGAAAGATGTGTCGATCTTCCATCTAATCTAAGTAGTAAATTCTTGCTGGGAGACAGACATGAAATATTTAGCAACGAACGATGAAAAATTCAAACTTTTTCAACTGCTAAAATGAAGTCCCCAGACTAACTAAAATTGCTGCAAATTTAGATGAGTATTGTTGAATTCTCTGAATTTATTTATTCATTTCCTCATTGTTTTGTGATAATCTTTAATGCCTACCTATTCATCCAACTCTGTATTACCTGATTGTAAATGTCCTTTGCGTCGAATCGTTGGTCAAAAATAGCTAAAAAAATCTCTGAATGTGCACCAATTCCGTATATTTCAATGAACCCCTAACCCCCCCCCCCAAATTAACCAAAATTTGGGGAAAAAAACCCCCCAAAAAACAAAAACAAAAACCAAAAAAGAAAAAAAAAGCCGAAAACCAAAAATCTAAAAACAAAAAAAAACCCTTACCAACCCACTACCTCGACCTGACTTTGACTGGCCATAAAAACAAACGAATCTAGTGTTGGATGGGTCGGTGTTCCTTCTAATCTAAAAAGTAAATTCTTGCTGGGAGACAGACATGAAATATTTAGCAACGAAAGATGGAAAATTCAAACTTTTTCAACTGCTAAAATGAAGTCCCCAGGACGACTATGCTGCTGCTGCAATTCTGTTTTTTTAATTTGAACGTTTGTGGACTTTATCTAAGTTAAAAACTTAATATGGAAGGGAGAGGTATGATCCAGTGCTGCCTCACTGACCCCATCAGGTAGGCGCGGAAGAGATCCTTACTCATGGAATTTCCAGTGTTAGTTCATTCTAAATCTGTTCCGTTGATGTTCGACGAAATTCACGCTCAGTTTTTGAAAATTCGGACTTACTAAGTGATCGTTGTTCAACAGAGTAACTAATTCATTGATCACCCTTTTTTCTAATTTTTTAGTTGATCATTGCTGACATTGCATGCTGCAAAAATACGTTGGCGGTTTCTAATGAATGATTAACCAGAGCCGTTTTCTATATCATTATTCATCATCAGTTTACCTACTACGAGTTCTTATGTATATTTTACGGAGTAAATGTGATTACCATTGTCCCGGCATGCACCTGACATTATTGATTCCAGCGAATCAATATCAGCTGCTTATCTCTAGCGGCAAAGGGGATCGAATTACTTTGGCATTGAAACAGTCTCTAAAATCATGAAACAATGACCCATTTGCTGGGGTTTCTCAGCTGATCTAAATCTCTTTCTACCCCAAATCGGTCTCAGCTGTAACCATGATTATGTCGAAATTACTTTTACAAATATTTACATTTTACAAATACAAAATTGAACAGCCGTAGCTATCAAAGATGGCGAAGGGTTCTATTCTTATATATATATATATATATATATATATATATATATATATATATATATATATATATATATATATAAGGATTAATAAACCTTACCACCAAAAACTTCACTCCCGAGTCTGTCTCACTCTCTAAAGTACACATTATATATATATATATATATATGATCCCAATAAGAGACAATTTATACATTGTACCATAATAACAAAATATGAGTGAAACAGGGAAAAACACTGAAGAAAATTACGTAAATTGCATTGATAGATACTGGAAATAGGTGACTTGAGTGACAGAAAAAATCCTTTGAAAAGGTGTTTTAATGCTTAGTGTTTAAAGCTGTAAAGCTTTCTAAAATATATATATATATATGCGTGCGTGTGTTTGTTTAAGTGTTGGTATCATTGTGTGTTCAAGCACTCCTAGCAACGCCGTTTTTTGTCCACAGACGCCAAAATTGGCATCAATACTCTACTACACCTCTTCTAAAAATACTTTTTTGGTTTTTGGAGAAAAAAAAATTATCTTTTGGAACTTGTTTGACGGGTACAGTTTATTACTAACATCTAGATTCTTATTTCTAGAATTTTTTTCTTTATTTTATATATTTTACAGTTGAAAACGTCAGTGACATCATAAATAAAATATATTCTGACCATATTTACTCTCCGATGGAATTTTTAACAAAACTTGAAATATTGATGCAACGGTTGTTCGATATTTGACTGTGATAGCGAGTTAGGTATACATTTATATTTTAAATCAATCTTGTTATATAAAAATGATCACAAGACAGCACAGTATATAAGGAAGAAAACAGGAACTATTAAAAAACTCAAATGGCAATGGGCAGGCCATGTTTCAAGAATGAAAGACAACATGGATCCCCAGAGATCACATAAAAAACCGAGGCCGACAGAACACAAGATGGAGAGATGAACTAGACAGATTCAGGAAATACTGGCTCCGCGATGCCCATGATAGAGAATTGTGGCGAATCCTGGGGAAGGTCTATGTCCAACCACGGACGTTAAAAGAATGATGATGATGATGATGATGATGATCATGATGATGATGATCATGATGATGATGATCATGATATGAAAATAATCAGATTACTTAGCGTCAAAATCTTTGTGTTATTAAGAAGAAATGTTACGAGTGTAACCCTGTTAAATGATTCTCTCCAACTTAACTTTCTAAATCCAAATTCCTGAAATTTAATGACGTATAATATTAATGGTTAAAGTTTGAATTATTAGACGAACATAATCTTGTGTCCATCTATATGAAACGTGAGAAGATTTAGATTCCTACTTTTTTTTGTTCATATTTGGATAAAGTAATCTGATTATTTTTATATCACCATCATCATCATTAGTCTTTTAACGTCCGTCGTTGGACATAGACCTTTCCCAGGATTCGCCACAATATTTTTGCATCTCAGATTTTCAAGACTTATTTCAAAAACGCAATTTTAAAATGTTACTTGGCTGGCAAGTATCTATTCATCTACTGTATTCATAAAATTGTATGTACTTAAGATTACAAAGAAATCGACTGGGCCGAGAAAAAAGCCTCAAACATAGATAAAATATCATATAATCGTCAGAACATTTGTGTTATTATTTAAAACAAGAAAATATGATATAATCTTTCCCTGAGAAAAGTATATAGAATCGAAATTTGCAGAAAATTAACGACGTGAAAAGTTATGCATTTGTACGCATTAAATTGTGTAAATTTGTCATTCGAAGATTTTCTGTTATGAACAATATTATTTCTATATAACAACAGCGCATAAGAAATATCACAATTTTTAAAAAGTAATTTCACTTGGTATTTCCTAAATACTTATTCTTTTCTATTTCATTTTTACGTATAGGAATAACCCCAACTTCTCTTCTCTTAACACGATCGATCATATAAATGTTTTCATTAGGGTGTATTTCATTTCCATTCTTCATTTGTCATAAATGTTATGAACTAAATGAAACTTTCATTTGCTCATCTAAATACTTGAGTCTTTTTTACTCCGTTTAGTCTCTGCATCTACGTTTGTAATAGGCGCATGTTCTTCATACACATCCCTTCCTCCTTCAACATTTCTTCTGACGTCCACGTGGACTCAAAAACACAGCGAGCACGCATTCTTCAACGAGAACTCTACAGAATTATTTAGAACCCAATAATTTTCTATTTTAGCGACAGGATTTCCATCTTTGGTGGTTTTTAGTTTTAATCTGTGTTGTCAACTCAAATTTAATTTTTTCAGCTAAGACTGCCTCAAAAATTGGCTAAAATCGGCTCGATCTTTTCAACCTTTGGCTAATTTTATGGTTAAAATTATTTTATACTCATTTAAATCCCGATTATCAAATAAATGATTTTCAAGATTGTACGTATACTTTTATCAAACTCGACATATTTTTAGAGGATTTGCTGAAACCAATGTTGGTACCTGACTCCAAAAATATTCTCAAAGCAAAAATTTCAGTCAAAATTCGAAATGTCTATCTCAAGAGAGAAAATAATGAAATTTATGGGGAAAACGTTTTCCACTGCAGATTTATAGATTTGCTTTGACTGGACTTCCAAAAGTGGCTAAATTTAGATAAATTTTTCCTATTTACAGCTAAGAATATCAAAAGATTTATATTTTAGGCTAGCAGTAGAACAATATTAAATCGGCTGATTATCTTTTTTTTAATGGCCAGACTTTTATCGGATAGACAGGAGGAAAATTGGCTACGTGTAGCCGAAAATTAGCTGATTTAGCAACTTTTGGTTTCATTGAAGCAGTCGATCTCATCTGACTTAACATTATCAGTTTCCTTCTCTCTCTCTTCTTTTTTTCTCCGTATTTGCTTTGTGTCTTTGTCTATCCGTCCATCTCTCTCTCTCTCTCTCTCTCTAATCCTACTCTCTTATTGAACTATCTGAAGTGTGACACACAAACGATATAGTTATAGAATATAGTTGGGACAGATTGTTATATGAATTAATAGATAGATGATTCCTCCATATAATTTCAAATGAGTGTGATTCGTCATATTCATACTATTGATTTAAATTCAGTGTTTTTGCGTACAATTCTTGAACACAATATGTACACATATTGTGAACATATTGGCTGATAAAAATCGTTATTGTTATCAACTTGTGCAGGAAACCAAAGGATGCTTTTATGAAATATGTATAAACAACCGACTTTTTATCGACTGGGCTTTTATCAAACTTTGTTTCATCGAAACGAAGTCTCATCGGAAGACTTTTTTTTTTATCGAAACGATATATCGACAAAAAAACTTTTTATTGAAATGACCCCTTATCGAAACAACACATCACTCGAAAGATTTTTTTTTTTTTGACTCCTATTTTCGTACAATGTATGAATTTCCTCTTTTTGGGATTATCAGTTGTTTACCATGTAACCGTTTCGGGGATTTCAAAAACAAAACAGTTTCATAAACATGTCACCTCAGCAGTGTTGATCAAACACCACTTCCCTTTTTTACAATATAACTCATGTCAGACATATAGTTTGTTATTTTATATAGGGTGTATTGATAGTTTATATTAAATATCATTTATTTTTTGAAACGTAGTTACCCAAAACGTATTTAACATATTAACACACGCCGCACACACACACACACACACACACACGCGCACATATATATATATATATATATATATATATATATATATATATATATTTATATATATATATATAGGTAGATGCCTCTATAAGTTTACAGCCTAGAAAAAGGCATTTATATTACGCAAAAAAAAAATTTTTTTGTTGATGCACTTGATCCAATCGTGAGCAATAATCACATACTAGATCAGATATTTTATTACCTGCGGTGTTAAGACAGGGGGAAAATTTGTCACAATTTAATAAGCGGTGCGTCGAAATAAGCTGGGGCGGGGGTTGGAGTCTATGGTCATCGAGACAATTTAGTAGAATCTGAATACTAACACAATGATCAAAATCGAAAAAACTGCAAAGCTGGACGAAGTTGACCACTACATCTACCAAGGACAACGAATCTCCATGAAATCTTCAAGAGAAGAGATCGAAAGAAGAATTACTCTCGGATGGTGAGCCTTCGGTAAAGCCAACACAAGAAAATCCCATTAGTCCTAAAAAGAAATGTACGCAACCAATGTATACCCTTGATAGTCACCTATGGAGTTGAAACATGGAATCAAATCAAGAGACAGACCTACAAACTGAGAACCATGCAACGCACACATTGAAGAGTCATGCTCAACCTCACATGGAGAGACCATAAGACAGAACAGAATATAAGGAAGAAAAAAGGAGTTCGAGACATCGTAAAAACCATTAGGAAAATCAGATAGCAATGGGTTGGTCATGTTCCAAGAATGGCAGAAAACCAATGGACATCACGATTTACAACATGGATCCCCAGAGATCACATGCGAAACTGAGGCCGGCAGAATTTTCAGAATTTCCGACGACGGACGATAAAAGAGTGATGATGATGATGAAGGAACAGGTCGTTTGTTAAAGATCCATAGAAAGGATGTGGTAAGGACATGGGAAGTAAAAACGTACAGTATTGACTGGAACAAGAAAATCCTTTCGTTTACGAGGAAGAATCGAATTGAAAGGCCTTTTGATGGTACAAAATTTTAGAATCGCTGAAATTAACTGATACAATTAAACTTTGTAAACCAAGTCCTCACCCTTGCATTGTTTGATAGTTGTCTTTTGATGGGAAGAATTGACAAATCTTTAGTTTCTACCTCAGCCAACTATTAGGGGGAGAAAGTAGAGACGGACTCTCAAAAATTGATTAGCGGGGGAGGGGTCCTAATAAGAGTGGAGTTGAGATTTTTTCCCCAAATTGATGAGTGGTTTGGGGACGGCTATCAAGCATCCAAAATTAGGATGAACATTATCCAGTAACTTCGGTAATTTCAGATCAAAATTCTATCAATAAGGCTAATTGACGCAATGACGACCACACACACTCTTGCTCTCTCTCTTTCTCCTTCTCTCTCTCACTCCTCCCCCTCTCTCTAACACACACACACACACACACACACACACACACACACACATATGTTCGTATTTTTCCAATGGATTAAAACCGGGGCAAAATCCAGCCCGCAGCACCATTTCATCGGGCCCACCGACATCACCAAATATTTGACGTTGCGTACAAGAATTCATTGTTTTCCTTGACTCTATTTAGTTAGCGAACAATAAAATTCAGTTCCGGAAAGTTGGACAAAAGTTTCATTTCCGGAATTGTCTTGGCTGAATCGGTGTTTGATAACTATATCTAGCATGCTACCAAAAAAAATTAGCTGACACTTGGACTAACATAAAGGCTGCTAATTTGGTCATAGATAATCCCTGATAATATCCGTTTTAATTACGTAAATATTCACTAGAAATTACAAAATACTGCAATGTTTGGTTTAGACGAAAATTGCATTTCTTTTTTTTGTTTTTAAATTGTAAGGTTGTACGCATTTATAGGCGCTAGAGTACCATTTCGGCAGAGGTGAATAAAACGAGTTCATATAATGAAAAACGTTAATTTTTCAAATATTTCAAGCGTATCCTTGTAAGTGAACAAAGGACTGGAATTGAAATATCGTGAAAATACTTTCTAATACTACTATATACAGGTTGTTCAATCATCATGAAGCGAGACTGGAGATATTGATTCTTTAAAGAAAAAGCTTTTGCGCATTAAAGTAGTGTAGGGATATTCTACGGGAAGGGTTCATTTTGCTCAAAGGCGAAAACCCAATTTATTTGCTCGGAATGGGGGAAAAAAAGGATGATACAATATCTTAAAAGAAGTTTGGGAAAATGTGAAACAAGCAATAACAGAGAAATTCTTTTTACAGAGGCTTAAAAAATAAAAACCGGTCTGGTTAGTCACTCAGGTGTTACATTCAAGTTTAGTGAGTATGTCATATCGGTATAATCGAAAACATCGAAGCGAACTCTCAACTGATGTCTCCACTGGGCGTGCCCCACAGACAGACAGACTCAGGGTACATATGTGACCAGCAATGGAAACTGGTTCTGGGAATTAGGTATACAGTAATGTCTCCATTATTAAATATTGAACATACGAAAAAGAAAATGAGAGGTAGGTATACGCCGTATCCCCACCCAGATTCCCACCCCTGGTGACAGCTGAGTAAGGAATATCTACATAATCCATATTTCCATATTCTTTTATTGACATGTTTGGGGTGGGGACAGAAAAATATTGCATTCAAAAAATTGAACGAACTCATTGAATCACATCCGTATCGCTATCGATACTATCAACTGCAGAAATGAAATAATTTTGATAACCGGTCAGCCAACCAGGCAGAATCACTTCAAAACTGAAGAAACCTATTCTGACAGTTTGTGATTATAAGAACTGTCAGTTGTAACAACATAGATAGACCTCTTTTCTAAGTGCAACGTAATTCGGCAGTTCTTAGATTGACAGAAAAATCTTGTCAAGACCTGATTCAAATAGGTTATCAGTGTTTGTAAGGGGTTGAGTTACCCAAAGAGAGAGTGATGGACAGCATTCCTAACAAAGAAAGAAAGCTGTTATCTTAATAAGAGGGGGATAATAAGAGAGTTAAAGCGTTGGTAAAGATAGAAAAATACGATATAAAAAGTGGGCAAAAAAAGAGGAATATTTTTTTTCTTTTTTAGGTCACACTACGCCATATCAGTCTTTTTTTTAATCAGTTCTCGAGATTAAAATATTGGAAGTATAAGAAAGAAAGTAAGAAAGAAAGAAAGCTGACTACACAGTGTTTGTAACTAATGTATACACTTCATATTTACAACTTTTTCATTTTAAAATGAATTATGTAGTATTTCGGACGATATTTTTCCTTTTTTTTAATGCAATCATTATTTTTGCTCCGGATTATTTTTTTCACGGGGATTAGCTTGAAAACTCGATTGGAAACAAAAAGTTTTATTGCAGAAACAAATGTAAACAAATATTACCAAATGCTGTGAAAATTGTATGTACAGTGTCGCAGGTTTTGAACAGAGTCTGTTCTTTTCTCGTGTTGTGTTAGCAGAACTCAAAGTCGATAAAATTACATACATAACTCTTATACCCATTGCAAGCGTACAGACTGTGAAAATGTCTGTTCACCCAGTATCTCCCAAGTTTGAGAGGACTGAAGAAAATCTTTCAGAAGGCCCTACCGACACGTTCACCTGTGTAGTATCCCTACATTAAACCAACCTTGTGTCACATTCTGTTCTCGTGGGGGCTTGGGTATAAAGGGCCATTTAAGACCAGACAGGCGCAGATACGGTGCCATTGCCAGTTTGGATTTTACTTCAAGAGTGCTGCTCTGTGCGGTCAAGTTCAAAGGGGCTCAGAATTCGTCCTAAGACCTGGAGATCAGCGCTCCTATGTCCTTGCGACAATAGTCGCGAGGACTAAAGAGAATTTTTGCCGATAACCTACTTACAAATTTGCGTGGGTGTTATCCCCCACATCAAACCAACCTTATGTTACACTCTGTTCTCGTGGGAGGTCGGGAAATAGGTTAATTGTGCTGCGAATAGAACAGTTGTGGGTGCCTTCTTTACGTTGGAAAATGCGATAGTTAAGACTGAAGGCATTTTATTGGAAATTTTATGATACAATGATTCTTTCGAGTACGCAAGTCTCGATATGACCTAATAAGCGTTGGTTTCGTTATCTAGAGGATGATGGTTTGATCCCAGGGTCAAGTGTATCGAAAATGAACTTACTGGGTTGAGGCCAATCTACCACTCTCTCTTCAACGAGAAAGTGACGGCAATAAACCCCATCGCCTGTAAGTGATAGGGAGGCTGGGGCTAGTTGGACAAAGGGGTAGGCCGAATCATTTGCTTTTATATCCGTTACCAACGCCTGATGGTGCCACCATTGGCCCCATTTTGAGCAAGAAAAATTCGGACATTTTTCTTCTAAGTTTGAGTCATATGTGTTGTAAGTTTGAAAAGTTTTACATAAAAAAATAATATGATATACTTGACAAATGTCCTAGATATGAAAGATCCATCCAAAGATAGTATCTCTTCTATAGTAACTATTGGATTTATTTTCGTTTTAATGAATTTATTTTAGTGGAAGTTACTGACATCTAAGTGGAAAATGTACCAACTAATCCCAGTCCCCGCTACGGAGACGGAGCATAAGTTACATATTACCAGACATTGAAATTTTGTTCGGATAATCCGAAAGTCACATGATCAGTGTTCGGATAACCGATGTTCTACTGTATCAACTTTAATGAAAACAGCGTTCCGATTAATATTTCCTGCAGCCTATCAAATACAAAAGGCACTCGAGGAATGCCGAGATTACAATGGCCGGAACGTTGTGGTGAAGGCAATCAACAATTGAGTATTAGGTCGGTCCAAAAATAATTACATTTTTTTTAAATCTTAAACTTATGTTTATTTTAGGGTAGAGTATCATTCAACTATGTTCGAGGAATATGCCATTTCAAAAAGTGGATTTCGCTCTATTTATTCAAACTGGATGATATTTTTTGTCACTATTTATTCTGGTTTATCTCAGGCTGTAAAATAAAAGATAGGAAAAAGCAAATTTTGTTATAGGAATTCAAAATGGGACGTAAATCAGTGGACTCTGCTCGCAATATCAGCCAAGTATTTGGCCAGTGGACCATTAACTAACGTACAGCTTAACATTGGTTCCGGAATTTTCGAAGCGTAGACGAGAGCCTTGAAGACGTGGAGGTCATTCTGTGATTGACGACATCCCATGGAAGGCCATTATCGAGGCAGGCCCACACAAAACAACTCGAAAAGTTGCAGAGGAAGTGAGCGTTGTCCATTCAACAGTTGCTCGATGTTTGCACTCAATTGGAAAAGCAAAAAAGCTCAACATGTCACGCAAGTGACCCTGAATGAAAAGCCAAACAACTCGCATGTGGCGCGAATTATCATGCAGGCTACGAAACTCGGCCACGCCCATTTTACTCACCAAACCCCTCTCCGGTCGAATACCCCTTTTCCAAGCATTTCGACCACTTCCTGTGAGGAAAATTCTTCAACAACCGTGCAATAGCTCAAAACGCTTTCGAAGAATACATAGGTTCCGGGACCTCAGAATAAATGGACTTATTTCCAGTTGGCAAAAATGTGCAGATTCTAAAGGTTCTAATTTCGATGAATAACCTCTCAAGCTGGGTAATACAGCTTTGAGGTTGATGATAAAAAAACTGCAATTACTTTTGCATCGACCCTATAACAGAAACGACACAAAGCTGATAACAATGAAGACCTTACCTCAATTCTCCAAATTTCCAATCCGACTTCTTTGCCGGCATTCTCAAACGCTGGATCACAAGGCATCTCCTCGGGTCAGCTAACTTTAATACCAACCGAAAGGTGTTTAGATTTCAGACCAATCAAAAAATTCCGATGTCTGGATTTGGCCAATCAGAAGGTTCTGATGCAGGAATTTTCACCAATCAAAAGGTTTCGATGCAGGAATTCTGACCAATCAAAAGGTTCCAATGTAGGGATTAAATCAATTTGAATCCTTTGAAGTGTTAGATCAAGTTTTACGTAATTCAATAAAATGTTGATGGGTTTGTCACGATTTACGTGGTTGTCTCTTTGCTTGATTCTTATAAGCCTGGATTTCTGTGCTCTAATGAGAGGCAAATAGATTTCACGACCCACAAAGTGGATACTCAGAAATCATATGCAAAATTGTGGCCGGCGAAAATTAAATTGCGTGATAATTTAGACAAATCAGGAAATGTTGGCTGCACGACGCCCACGACCGAGAGGTCTGGTTAATCTTGGGAAAGGTCTATGTCCAACGGCGGTCGTTAAAAGGTTGGTAATAATGATATTAATAGTGATGATGTGAACATATCATTGCAAAAGTTTATTTGTATCATTGATGTAATCTCGTACTTTTTTTTGGTGTATTGTATTATTTGTTTAAATGGAACGTGGGTTTCTTTGGCGCTACTTAATGCAACGTGTATTTTTAAATACTTAAAGCTTTTGTAGTAACCGTACAGTATCTTCTACGTTCTCTGTTCGTATTTACATAGTGTGCTGGTCGATCTTTTTCGTGGTTATTATTTAAAACGGTGAGTATTTCTAAATAGTTTGGGTTATCGATCGATAAACTATTTGATCATTTATGGTACGAGTCGTAGACAAAAATTGTCGGCGTTTTCTAAGCGGTATCACCAAAAACCGGTACGTTTTAAATCTCTCCAGTGAAAGTTCGTGCGAAAACGTATAGATTGGATGGTGCCAGCAGCCTTGGACGTCTCCTTCGATAGATGTATTTAGACTTTTATTTTCTTTCTTTGGTCCAATATTTCGGTTCTTCCAGGTGTCCAAAGCAGCTCTCTTATAAAGCTGTTATTAAGCTTTTCCAAATTATTATATAATTGTAATTTTTCAATGATTTTGTATCGCTAACTCTCTTGTTAGCTGCTAAGATTAAATTGTATTGAATTGAATTATATAAGCATTGTCTTCCAAACTCGATGGATCCAAAAAGCAGGGTACCTTTTCATAGATCTTAATTTTGCATGACGTCAACAACAAAATTAGATTTAAAAAACTATGAACTTTTTCTGCTTGTTTGCAAACCAGTCTCGTGGCTGGTAGGACATCATTAGCTCGTATTAGTTGCTCACCCCTCGACTGGCCACCACCTGCAGAAGAAAAAAAAGAAGATAATCAAAATCTTTTACGAGTATGAATTCATTAATTGGTTCTCCCTAAAGCAAGACTAAAGTACAGGCATAGGCGTCCGTTAGGGGTAGGGAGTGGAATCTTTGACCTCCAGCCACCCAGGGTCAGTCCTGCTCGAGTGAGGGGGCTGAATATTGGAACCATACAGTCAATAACAGATTATGGCGTCATTCACAACATCACACGTCGAGATCACAAGATAGCACAGTAAATTTTAAATAGGCACAGGTATCAGAGATATTATAAAAATCGTTAGAAAAACTTAAATGGCTATGGGCTGGCCATATTGCAAAAATGCCAGACAACCACTGAACATCACGACTCATAGCATGGAACTCTGGAGATCATATGCAAAACTGTAGCCGGTACGATACAAGATTGTGTGACGAACTAGTAAAGTTCCGAAAATATTGGCGTCGCAACGCTCATGATAGAGAGTTCTGGCAAATTCAGGGGAAAGTTCAAGTCCAACGACAAACCCTAAAATGCTGCTGATGCAAGTGCTACTTATGATGATTATTATTTTATATAATGCTCCAGTATAAAAAGACTGAGTGATTATTATTCGCAGATAATTGGGCAGCCACTAAAATATATTCTATACATATTCTTTTGAATCCCATCCCCGGGAAATATATCTCATGTCGCTCCCCACCCTCCTCTGAAAAAGTGGCAGTAGATGCCCTTGGACAACCTTTTACTCAATATTGATATTTTATTTGAAAAAAACCTCTGACATTTGGACAACGTTGTCTCGAATTACTGAACAGTTGTAAACCACGTTTCAGCTCCATAAGTGATTATCGGGAGAATTCATTGGTTGTATACTCTTCTTTCCAGGGTGGAACTTAACCAAGAGACAGACCTACACACTGAGAAGCATGCAACGTGCACATGAGAGAAACTTGCACAACCTTACATGGAGAGATCACAAGACAGCACAGTACTTAAAGAAGAAAACGGGAGTTAGAGACATCATAGAAAGTATTAAAAAACTTAAATGGCAATGGGCAGGCCATGTTGCAAGAATGAAAGACAACTGATGGACATGACATGGATCCCCATAGATTGCATGCGAAACCGAGGCCGACAGAACACAAGATGGAGAGATGAACTAGATTAATTCAGGATATACTGGCTCCGTGACTCCCATGATATCGCATTGTGGCGAATCCTGGAGAAGGTCTATGTCCAACGACGGACGTTAAAAGACTGATAATGATGTACACCACAGGATTTTTCTTTTACCTGTGTCAGCTAAGTTGAGAAGAGGTATTTGTGTTCGGTCTCGCCCGTTCGTCTGTTCGTTTGTATGTCCACACGATATCCCCGGAAGTATTGGATGGATTTCAATTAAATTTCGTGGATAGGTGAACAATGAAGTGGTTAAATTTTGTAGCGGATCCAGGAATTCTATTCTGATTGAGTGATATTTATCCTCTTTCTTTTAAATCTTATATAAGTATACGCTCATGACTGTCTACATCTCCAAGGATTACGAATGAATTTCTATGAAATTCAATTGAAGGGTAGACAATAGGTTATCAAATTTGGGGGCGGATCCAGGAACAATTACTTTTCTTAGTTGTTATAAGTCAAGACAACATGATATCATCAAAATTGTATGTCTGGCGATATTGATATATATTTTTCCGTTTCTTTTCAATCAAATTCATGTATTCGCTCACGACTGTCCACACGATATCTCCAAAAGTTCTGAATGAATTTCTTTGAAATTCCGTGGAAAGATGGACAATAGGCCATGGGAGAACTGACTAAGTTTGGAGTGGATCCAGGCATAATTACCTCCCTTACGTCGCAGTTATATGTTGAAACCTGTTCCACAAGATATCTCCCAAAGTTATGAATGAATTCTGATCAGATTGTGTGGGAGGAGGAACAATAGACTACCAAGGAACTGATTGAATTTTGGACCGGATCCAGGCACAATTACCTCACTTATGTCGCAGTTATATATTGAAACCTGTTCTGCAAGATATCTCCGAAAGTTATCAATGAATTTAAATCAGATTCCATGGAAAGACAGACAATAGACTACACAGGGGGTTGTTGAAATTTGGAGAGGATCCAGACACAAGATACCCCCCCTCCATTATAAATATACGTCTAAACTACATAATATCGCCAAAATACCTTAGTGGTTCACACAATAACTCTGAAGAACAAAAGGCTCAGGAAGAACTGATTTGGGAACGGATCCATACATATTTACATCCTTTGACAATGAATGTTTTCTAGTTATCAATTTTTGATACTTTATATTGAAATATTTTCTGTACTATTATCCCTTACCATTCGCCGGTTCTCTATGCGCGGTTTCGATAATTCGAGGTTTAGACACGTATAATTTAATGGGAATATTTTGGTCAGTTTCAAGGCATGCCATGAAAAACAGCATCCTTGCAAATATGATAGGTACTATAAACAAAGCGTAAAAGGTTTAGAAAATCATAAATGCATACATATTCATATAATAGCAACTACCACGAACTTTTGACAAAAAGTGACATTTTTCGATGAAAATGTCTGGAAGTTAATCGATTAATATTTTTTCGCAATGATCTTTGTGTTATTTAGACAGATTGCAGGAAACAACTAAAAAAAGATTTATGTATAAACCCGGATATTATCATGCTTCACTGAATTCATTTACTTACAGTTAGAAGAGTGTGTACCGGCACATTGTGTTAATATAATTGCAAAGAAATATCTAATAAAAGTTTGTTGTATAGCATATTATTCCATTCTTCCTGTCTAACACTGAATTATGGAAAGATTGAATAGCATATGTAACATCTGCACATTGACTTAATGTAGGCCTGTTCTACGCACGAATAAAATCCGATAACTGTTATTGGATTAAAAAATTAATAATACTATAATATTATTTTAAAACAATACATATTTCCTGGACACTGTGCTCATTGAAACAGAAAGCCCAAGTTGATTGTTGAAATTTTAATGTATTTTTAACATTTTTGCATCTGTCCCCGGTTAGTATTGCAACTGTCTCCAGGGTTGGGTTCAGTTGCAACATCTGACCTCTTCCTTTCAAATGAATATTGCGAACGATATGTTGTATGTAATAATCTTAAAACGGTGTGTGTAACTAGCAGACGGGTGTAAGTTTAATATATAATCGTCTGGTTGGTTTAGTCCAAATAAGTCTCTGGGTGACTGTGGGAAATGCGAAAATTGTTGCAACCTTTCCCAGTCTCCTTTACGTTTACAATTTAGGAATGGTAAAGTTTTTGTTTGTCAAAAGGTTTATGGTACAAGATTTATAGGTTGGGTGGGCAGCAAAAATTATCTGCAGATGATAACTGTATACTTGAAATACTATCACTTACTATACTATAATAGCAATGAAGAGGTTTCATCTTTTAAGGTTTTTGCCTTATTACGAAAATAAAAACGACCAAGCCCAATTTGATCAGTATGTTGAACTGTCATCTAAAACTATCACTGAAACTGTCAAAATAAGTTTCTTCAGTTTTCAAGTTGGTCCAGTTGGCTGGCTTTAGATGTATAATGCGTACAGGCTGCACCAATGGAGTTAGAGGGCTGAAATTTCCAACATTTACTCTTTATCGTGTCAAGAATAAAAGATTTTCGTTTCATGGATGCAGTTGGCTACGAACGGAAGCATCAATTTAGCATAAACTTTCATTGCAAATTTAACACCCCTCCTCCCATAAAAATGTATTCATTTGAGGGATTAAAAAAAATATATGATAAGGAGTAAATGCTGTAATTTTCAACCCTCTTACTCCATCGGAGTGGCCTAACCAGACCCTCTTACTCCATCGGAGTTGCCTAACCAGACGATCCCAATAATCCTCAAAAGAAGAGTATATAACCAATGCAATATCCCAATAGTCACTTATGGAGCTGAAACATGGAACCTAACCAAGAGACAGACCTGCAAACTGAGAAGCATACAACGTGTGCATGAGAAAATCATGCTCAACCTTACACGGAGAGATCACAAGATAGCATAGTATATCAGGAAGAAAATGGAAGTCCGAGACATCAAAGAATCTATCAAAAAACTCAAATGGCAATGGGCAGGCCATGTTGCAAGAATGAAAGACAATTGATCGACACCACGACTCACAACATGGATTCTCAAAGATCACAGAAGAAACCGAGGCCGACAGAAGATGGAGAGATAAACTAGACAGATCCAGGAAATACTGGCTCTGTGACGCCCATAGAGAATTGTGGCGAATCCTGGGGAAGGTCCATTGCAAACATTAAAAAATTGATGATGATGATGATGATGATGAAACCCTTGAATTTTCAACGCTCTTGTACCATCGGGCGGCCTGTATACGTAATAGATATATACGTAGCCAGCCAGCCAGCCAGCCAGACCAACTAAAAAACTGACGTTGATAGTTTTAATGGCAGTTTTTGCCGACGGTTTCTATTCAAGTATGCTTTCATTAATTTCATAATGGAAAATATCTTATGTTGCCCGCTAGATCACAATATGGTTGTCCATGCCTGTACGAGGACTGTGAAGTACAGACCTGTTCATGAATGGATTGGAAACTCAAAACGAACCAGGCAAACACCTTAAATCGGCCCCATAATGCATAATGTAGGCAATGATTCTGGCAAATGCAGTGCGCTCATACAGGGAGGGGGTCGGGGGTCCAGCCCCCCCTACCCCGAGAAATTTTGAAATTTGCATAATGACAGGAACATTTTTGGACGTATGAAATGGAGTAGGGTATCCCCACTTTTACTTGACCAAATATCGGTTGGTTATAAAATGGCTAGAAAATAGCTACCCCAATTGTAAGTGACTATAGAACGGCTACCCTGATAGTAAATTGTTAAGTTCCATACACTTGCTAACTCGATGCTACACAACATTTTGATATTGCAACCAATGCATCCTCCCGATAGTCACCTATGGAGCTGAATTATGGAACCTAACCAAGAGACAAATCTGCAAACTAAGAAGTATTTAACGTGTGCATGAAGGTATCATGCTCAACATCATATGGAGAGATCACCAGGCATAACTATGTATAAGGGAAAAATGAGAGTCAGAGACATTATAGAATCCATAAGAAAACTCAGATAGCAATGGGCTGGTCAAGTTGCGAGAATGGCAGACAACCGATGTATATCAAAACTCACGACATGGATCCCAAGAGATCAAGTGCGAAACTGAGGAAACTGAGACCGGCAAAATACAAGGTTGGGAGACGAACTAGACAAGTTCAGAAAGTATTGGCCCTGTAGCACCCATGATTAAGAAGACTGGCAAATCCTGGGGAAGGTCTGAGTCCAACGATAGACGATAAAAGATAAGCGGTTGGAACTTCACAATTTACAATCTGGGCAGCCATTTTATAGACATTTACAATCGGGGTAGCCATTTTATAGCCAACCAAATTTTGGTCACACATAAGATGGGATTGCCGTAGATTGAGTAGGGTATTAGAAGCTATTCTAAGATCAATATCAAACATTCTCCCAGCCCCCAGCAAGGGTGATCGCTTACGATGCACTCTCGCTTTTCGACGTTCATGTTCAGTGACTTCATGTCTCTTTAGCAGATATCTTATATAGCAGATCCTTCAAGATTATGCAAGTTTTACAAACAGAGTACGTTGCCTAGCTAGCGGAGACAGCGTTGTCGGAGCAGGGTCTAAAGGCTGGGTATCCAGGCACAGGCAGGGCCTCGACTCTGGTAACCACGCTCACTCACTCATATTCTGTTGACTTACGAGAACGGTTTTCAGAATTGTTTTTTTTTTCAACTTCAAAATACAATAAAACCTGCTTCGCAATGCCACATTTAGTGCTGATTTGCTACAGACCTCATTTTCAAATATTTAATTTTGATTTAATATTTAATGCTTAATTTCCTGATAAAAGAGAGCATCACTGGCACTCTCCGAAGTGAGTGTATATCATCATCCTCATCATCATCATCATTATCATCATCATTAGTCTTTTAACGTCCGTCGTTGGACATAAACTTTCCCCAGGATTCTCGACACTTCTCTATCACAGGCGTCGCGGAGCCAGTACTTTCTGAATATGTCTAGCTCGTCTCTTCATCTAATATTCTGCCGGCTTCGCTTCCACATGTGATCTCAGGGGATCCATATCGTGAGACGTGATGTCTATCGGTTGTCCGCCATTCTTGCAACATGGCCAGTCCACTGTCATTTGAGATTTTGAGTGTGTATTGTATACTTTGATTGATGCGCCATAGGTATGACAATAAACACATAAACATACAAATACATCGGGAGGATTCATTGTTTGCATACCCTTCTTTTTATGAATATTGGTATCTTCTTGTTTTTGAAGGTTGACCATGCTCTGCCAAATCTTGCCTTCCTGGAGTGATTCTTAGCTTGATTTCATCTTCTTATGAGGACTATATGGAAATTTGTTGTCCCAAGTAGATGTAGTGGTCTACTTTCGCCAGTTCTGTGTTTTTGATTTTGATCATTGTGTGTTTATTTCCGACCTGGAGTGTCATGCAACGTGTACATGGAAGAATCACGCTCAACCTCACACGGAGAGATCACAAGACAGCAAAGTATATCAGGGAGAAAACAGGAGCCTGAGACATCATAGAATCAACATGGATCCTCAGAGATCACATGCACAACGGAGGCCGACAGAATACAAGATGGAGAAACGAACTAGACAAATTCAGAAAGTTTTGGCTCCACGAAGCCTTTGACTGAGAGGTGTGGCGAATTCTGGAGATGGTCCAACGACGGACGTTGAAAGATAGTTGTGATGATGAGTATAAGGAACACGAGCTTAATGATGATAACCCAAGCAGGGCATGCCCAACAGACGGACTGGTCTATCGGAATTTTACTCGGGTGCCCGGTTGCCCAATACACCGTAACTGTCACGTTTTCTTCTATCTTGCATAATACTACTATATCGATAGCAAGGCTCTACTTCGTGCTGTGTATCCAGAAGATCGTTTCCACGTAAAAATGTGACAGCAATTTCTAATTTCATGAGTTGGAATCAGTCTTGTCGCGTCAGACAGAACGTTGGTAGACCGCGTATTACAGTATCGTAGACTACAGATACTCTGGTAAACCCCATATTTAGTTAAAATATGCAAATTGTGTATCCTTTGCTAGTACTGAACACTTGGAATGTTTCAGGTTTTAACCAACAAGAATGGTAGTAATCAGTTTAGTTGGGTCATGTGGAGTCTTGGTAGGGTGCACATTACAGTTCCGTAGATTACAGGTACCGTGGTAGAGTGCATGGTTACTAAAATATACAAGTCATGAGTCCCTTGCTAGTGGTGTAAACTGGAAATCTGCTTCCAACGAAAAAGAATTGATGTAATCAGGTCAGTCGAGCCAGGGGAATTCCTGGTAGACCGTACATTACAGTACTGTAGACTGCAAACCGCTCGCTATAGTAGTACTGCATTTTGCCTTTCAGTATCTATTGTGGAATTCTGAATTATTACTTAAATTATATTAGAAACTGTCAACTTTCCCGGGGTTTCTCTCAGTTTCTAAGTTAGTCTAGCTGGCTATAGAAATATTAAGCGTACATGACACACAAATGGAAGTAGAGGGCTAAAACTTCAAACATGTGCTCCTTAAATAGGATTTTAGTGGTGGAGATTGAGTTTGCAATGTAAGCTTACGCTAAATTGGTCATTAGTTGGTGTTTACGCGGTTTTTTTTCAATACGTTGATCACTCCATTTTTTCAATTTTTTCATTAATCATCCCCAATACAGCATGCTACAAAAAGATGTTGGTCGTGTAACGGTTTCTGTTGAGTGACTAACTAGACCTGTTCTTTTTTTGTTGTTGTTTTTTGATTAACTAAACAGCTTTTCTCTACTCTCGTTACAAGCCACCATATGTTGTGACAGATCGTCTATGATACAGGTCACGTTGACCTTTCGGCGATACAGTGGTGAAGGACCTTCAAATTCAAGTCTAACCAATCACTGTCAACACAGAATTTATTATTTTTTCGGACGGAGCAGTTTAGAAAAATAAGCAAATATAAATAAGAGCTTCTCGTTGTTCTTCTCTGGATGTAATTATGTAATTTCCGTTTCAAACGAACATTTTAGTTGCATCATCTTTGACAAATAATAAGAAAATGCTTCTTTTATGTTGGTACATTGTTTATCAGATAACCTCGTCCCAGGCCGTTTTTTTGTTTGTTTGTTTTTTTTTCAAATAGAATTGATTTTTTTTTGCAGTGGTGTACAACTGTGTCCAAATGATATTTATCTCACAAAAATCTATGAGAAATCTGACATTAAGGCTTATCAATGGCGTCGTCTGGTCCGACTTCGCCCCCAGCATTTTTTTGTTCAGATTATTCTTTCAAACTCTTTTCGTTTATTCTTAAAAAAATATTTTAGATAATCTTTTTTTTTTCTTTTTTTTTTTTTAAAGGTTTTTCAGGGTTAAACAGATATATTGCACCCTCAGAGCTCCTGCACCCAAGCAATTGCAGGGTCTTTGGATCCCACGCACTGCCGCAGGGTTAATGTTCTGGTGCTCTTTCAACGACTCTATTCATGTTTCATATTCAGAGATTTTCGCTGACCTTTATAGACGATAGATATTCTTAGGTCATGGAGATATTCTCTATTCATTCTGTATGATATGGTCGGACTATTTTCTTTCTCACTTTATTCACAATGTTTTCTTTATCCGGAATTTTTTGTTCTAGAATGTGGAATCACTTCCTGGGACGCATGCTCGTATTCGACTTCACACATCACATCCGGTTTTTTTTCTGTGAATACATTAACGTATAGACAAGGGAAATAGTCCGACCATATCACATATAAAGGTTCAAACAAAGTTCAGAAAACAAGATATTTTTGCCTTAAAACGATGGATTAGGAATTATTTGATACAGGTCTGGTTAGTTACTCAGTAGAAACCATCGCGTGAGAAACATCTTTTCGGCAGCTAGCCATGTCAGGGGTGATTAATTAAAGTATTGGAAGGAAGATTGATCAATGAATAAGTTATTTTTCTTGCCTTTTATTGAATAGCGATCTCTAAAAAATCTGAATTTTCAAAAAAAAACAAAACAAAACAAAAAACAAGCGGGCATAAACTAAGGATCAATTTAGAATGAACTTACACTACGAATTGAACCCCCACTAAAAACCTATTTAGAGGAAGGATCTTCAGAAAAAAAAAATTCTCCAAGACATAAGGAGTTGATGTTTGAATTTTCAGTTCCAAAGCTCCACTGATGCGGCCAGTACGCGTGATACATTTATACGTACATAGCCAGCTTAACCAACTTAAAAACTGAAGAAACCTATATTGACAGTTTTGGTTAATTGTTTCTGATAACCCTGGCGGCTGCAGGGCCAAATTCAACTCCTACATCTACTGCGACTTAAGATAACTATTTTTGAATTGTATTTATAATAGATAAAAAAAATACATTTTTTTTCGTATACATGTATTTATTTATCACAGTGATGTAAGCCCTTGCGTATTTATAACGTGAAGTTTTGTAGGTGTGCAATACTTGTCAGTTTGGTTTAGTCAGCAAGAGAGCCGCCCACCGATCACTTGGTGGTGATTTCAAATCACTCCAGGGAAACGTTAATTTTATCAGATGTATTTATTTATTAGAATGTAATTAGCCCTTGCGTATAACTAACATGAATTCCTGTTTGGTACAAGACTTGCTGGTTTGGCTCGGTCGGTAAGAGGTTTGATTTAAGCATAAACAGCTAGAGTTATATTTGTAATTTTATGGCTACGTTCTATCTTCATCTTAATCTCATCATCAGCCTTTGAGCGTCCGTCGTTGGACGTAGACCTTCCCTGAGATTCGCCAGACCTCTCTATCATGGACATCGCGGAGTCAGTACTCTCTGAATGTATCCAGCTCGTCACGACATCTTAGTTTCTATCGGCCACAATTTCGCATATGATCTTTGGGGATCAATGTTGTGAGTCCATCGGATATTTGAATTCTGCAACATGTCCAGCCCATTACCATTTGAGTTTTCTGTCTTCATGATATCTCGGACTCCTGTCTTATCTATATAATGTGCTGTTTTGATTCCTCCATTTGAGGTTGAGCATGATTCTTCCATGTTCACCTTGCATGGTTCTCGGTTTGCAGGTCAATTTCTTGACTAGCTTCAATGTTTCAGGTCCATAGGTGACTGTTGGTAGGATTTTTTGGTTGTATACCATTCTTTTTATGATTAGTGGGATTTGTGCATTCTTGAAAGTCGTGCTTGCTCTACCGAAAGCTGGCCTACCTCGTGTGATTCTTTGTTTTATTTCTTCTTTTGATGAAAGTTAAAAATAATGATTTGTAATAAACCATTAAATAATGATAAAAATAAAACAGGTCTGGTTAGCCACTCAGTAGAAACCACATTGGAGGCCTTTGGACTCGTCCTTCGGCTCTCCTATCATTACTCAGCCCAGCTGCAGGACAGTGAGGTTTTACGGAGGCTACGCGCATTGGAGAGCCTTTGGACTCGTCCTTGGGCTCTCTTAATACTACTCGGCCCAGCTGCGGGGGATCCGTTACCCCAGGGGCAGCACTGCTCCATTACACTTAGAGGAGCAGGTCCCAAAGTGGACGCTTTCGTGACAGAGGTTGTTTTACCTTCTACGGTCGCTTGGCAATAAAAGTCACGTCGGCTGGAGCTATTTTTGGAAGGGTGTCTCCTATTTTCCCCACGTTAAGCCTCGACCTTGCGTCACATTTTGCTGTGGTGGGACAGTAAATAAATGGCACATGGGCTTTTCGACATGGATTAAAGTGTAGCATTTGTTCTGTAGTTGAGACCGAGGCACCGGTACTGACACTTGCCTGTCGAACGGGCCGGAGATCGTGTTGTGGTTGGCATCAAAGACCGAGTGCGCCGGTGCAATGCGTCAGTCAATGAAATTATACTGAGGCTGTGCATTGGGTGCCTTTAGATTCGTCCTTGGGCTCTCCCACTATTACTCAGCCCAGCAGCAGGGGGTACGGCGCCCCGGGGCAACATTGTTCAATTGCACTTAAAGAGACAAGTTGGGCTCGTCCTAACACTTTCGTGACTGCGGTTGTTTTAACAACCACAGTTGCTTAGGAACCAAAGTCGCGTAGGCTGGAGCTAGGGTGTCTCCTATTTTCCCCACGTAAAGCCCTGACCTTGTGTCGCATTTTGCTCTGGTAGGGGAATAAATAAATAGCACACAAACACACACACATAGAAGACAGAAACAAATTTGACATCTGCTGCAGTACCTATCGAGAGAAAAAAAAATTGTGGGTATGAAAGTAATTCCTTCACGAGCCGTATTTTTGTCACACTATCTAAACCATTTACATGAATTGATCAAAACTTACTTAGTAACTTACTTTAGGTAACACGGTTAGCATCTGCCAAAGTGGGTGTGTCTGGCTAACACATTATGTTCTGTCATGGATGATATTGTTAATGACGATTGCAATAAGTTTTTAAAATCAGTTTCTAAGAATGTTTTAAAAAGTTAATTGACTGTGTCAATTAGTACTTAGTTGCCTGTGTTTTGAGAAAAGTTTTAAAAAGCACATTAGCTGTATGAGTTTGGGATGTCTCCAGGAAACCCAGTTCACATTCACTGGGGTGTGACAGAAATCAATTTTTAAAACAGTTGCCGTTTAGTACACTAAGTACGTGTTAAACAAAAGTTTGTTGCTTTGGAAACAGTTCTATTATTCCAAGTCTAAAACTGAAATATGGGAAGATTGAATATCATCTGTAACAACTGCACATCGACTCTAGGTAGGCCTATGTTCTATGCATAAACAAACAAAAGCCAATAACTGCTATTGGATAAATAAATGAATACGTTATACTATGATACTATTATTAAACAATGCATCTTTCAGAAAACTGTGTTCATTGTGACAAAAAGATAAAAGGTATTTTTGATAGGTTGAAACTGGCCCTGATTAGTGTTGCAACTGTCCCCAGGGTAAGGGTCAGTTGCAACGCCAGATTTCTTCAATTCAAATTGATATTGTAAATGATACATCCTATGTAATAATCTTTAAATTGCATGAGTAACAAGCGGACATATTTAATTTTAATATATAAACATTTGGTTGGTTTTAGTCCAAAGACACTTTGAGTAACTAAGAAACCCAATCTCGCCTTATATCTAGTTCCCAAAACCCAGTCTCGCCTTATACTGACTTCCCAAAAACCAGGCTCACCTTATACCTAGTTGGATATAATTTCTGTACAGCAGTACCTCTCAAGGGGGGACAATATCGCCCCAAGGGGGTAAAAATTGAGATGGGGGATTGGACGATAGATTGTCACGTACAAATGGATTTTTATTTTTATTTTCTATCAGCGCAACCAGAAAAATAGAAAAAGCTACTCCTACATGGTGAATTACAAAATATGGATTTTAAATTTCATCAATTAATTTCTGTTTCGATTTTCGTGTTATTTCATAGTGCAAGCACACGTAGGTCAACCTGGAGCCCCAATATCCACTGTGGGCAACTCGTGGAATTCACTTGGTTTACCCAAGATAAACCATTACATCATAAAAAGCAATATTCCTTTTAGACGATCTATAGTCAATCTGCTTGATGTGAATATTCATTTGGTTAACAATGGTTTCGAAACTTCTAAAACTTAAGGAACCCTTCTAAAACGTAAATATTCTGGTGGACCCCTATTTTAAGCATTTAGTTTTTAGACTAATCAATGATCACAATTGAAAATCATATTTATTTAAAATGGACTATATTTTATTTCCAATACATGGTACCGGTTTTATGTACTGTAATTATGTTGTCCATTAGATAATGATGTTTATCTGACACAAGATTCACATTATCAAAGAAGGAAGACTGCTGCGGACACCTGATTATTATTTGACGGGCCCCTAGTGGTCTGCTGATCCCAATTTTTAAACACCTGGAGCCGCTGAAGACAATGTAGAGAGGTCATTCATTGAGGGTACGAAAGTTGAGCTGAAGGCAATATATTTTAAAAGTAACAAAAAGGGGGTGATATTGGGAGAAGGTTGAGAAATCTTTATGTAGACCACTTCTTTTTGCAATGGCTTACTTTTGAGTTTTTTAGTTTCACCAATGGCCCACATTTTATATCATGTCGTACACATAAAAATTTGACCTGGAAGCCCTTAAAATTTCCAATATCTACTTGGCAAGCAAAAAGTAATAAAATAAATCTAGGTACAATATTTTTATTTATTCATTCATAAAATAAATAAATACTGAATTATTTTTATCGAAATCCACCGATTAGTTAATTTTTGGTAGAATTTTTAAATCAGGGTATATCGACACATTTATCAAAATGTGAACAATGTTAAACAAATCGTGATACAACAGATTATCTCAAAAGCAATCAACTACTCATCATCATCACCAGTCTTTCAACGTCTGTCGTTAGACATAGACCTTTCCTAGGATTCGCCACACTTCTATATGATGGGCGTCGCGGAGCCAGTACTTTCTACACAATAAAGGTGGAGTAAATTGAGGTAGTACATGACCCCCTCCCCCATTTTCTCATCAGAAAGGATCTTAGAGATAAACTTGTGAGGTCAAGCAATAAAAAAGAAAAGATAAGTCCTTAGAAATCCAAGTAAGGTTGAAAAGGAAGTGAGATTCCTCGGCAAAATAACAATCAACAGCTCAAAGGCCCACAAATATTTTTTTTCTTTTTAGAAAAGGTCCGAGGCCCACGGAGGACACCTCACTGACCTACTTGTGAGCCACAACTCACCTGCTTACTGACCCTCACTGGAGAGGGAGGCAAGGTAACGAGAAATTGCACGGTGACTTCAGAGGGAGTGTATAAATTTGACATCAATGAAATTCTTGTGTTAATTATGTTTATGATATGGTCTGACTATTTTCTTCGTCTATGTTCACGACCGAAACGCTGTGAATAAATGAACATTTAAATGAGTGAAACAGTCCAACCATATCATTAACATTGATCAATGGAAAACATTTTTGTTAGGGATGATCAACCAAAACGGTCATCAAAACTGTCAATATACGTTTCACTCAGTTTTCAAGCTGGTCTAGCTCAGGTTTACCAATTTAGACGTTATTTTTCAATTTTTCGATTACTCTGGAATTCGAAAAATCGAAAAAAATCTGAATTGACAAAATTATCCTTTTAATCATGAAAAAAAATGTAATCTTATCTGTTGCAGCCTATTGTCCACTGCTGAAATTTTTTTTAAATCATGGAGAACTTTTCGAGATATCGGGTAAAAAGTCATGAAATTTGAGCGATATTATTTGGCGTGGGCATATGATTATGATGGAAGAGAGGTAATTTCGTAAGGATCCATCACAAAATTTAACTATTTCTTTTGTAGCCGATTGAAATTCACAGAGAACTTACGGAGATATCGTGTGAACTGACATGAGCCAATGCATGAATATATGGAAAAAAAACGGGAACGTATTATTCAATCAAAAAGAAAGGGAGGTAATTTTGCATGGATCTGCTTCTCAACCACTTCTTTCTTACACCATTACACACCCTTGATAAAATGTCATTGGAATCCATTCAGTACTTTCGGAGATGTCGTGTGGACAGACAGACAGATAGGCAGAAAGACGCAACCGAATACGTATACCCCTAACAATAGCAATTTATTTAAAGACTACTGCTCATAAGTAATTGGACAAACACAGATTCTGTTTTTATAGCTAAAGATTGCTAAGGAATTCAAGGACTTTGAGCAGGGAGTCCAAATTGACTAACGAGTATAGCAAGAGAGTTTGCCTTTTAAAACTCCTTGATCGATCCTGAAGATTTTAGATTTTAAAGAGATAGAAACAAAAGACTTGCTTTTTTTTCGTTCAACAATTCAATTCTATTTTTTAAAAACATTTTTTTAGAGATTAGTCGTTCAGACCCACAAAACATGACTGAATGCGTGCCTTGTTATGTTAATTGCAATAAAATTTGGTTCTTCTTGCGTGATCTTCCAGTTTTTAACTCTCAAAACCACTCATTAAGAGCAAAATGCCTGTTGGATCAAATACTTATGATAAGTACTATATATATATATATATATATATATATATATATATATATATATATATATATATATATATATATATATATATATATATAAATATAAAGAGAGAGAGAGAGATATGAAAATGACAATTGAAAAGTGACGAGGAAAACTCACTGAGAACTGCCACAAATACTTTTCTCTGAAAAAGATGGCTGGGCCCCGTCAAAATGCATTGAAATACGCCCATGGAATAATAAAGAAAAATAAGATGTAACCCTTATATCTTGAGCCTTTCTCCTCACCTTCCAATTGTCATTTTCATCTACACTCTGCCGGATCACTTGACAGTCATATATATATATATATATATATATATATATATATATATATATATATATATATATATATATATATATATATATATATATCAAAAGGTGGTTATATAATGCGACAGAATTAATATTTTATGCATATTATTACTATTCATATAAGCAAAGTGTTCAATAACTTTGTAGATATGGTTATTATGATGATAATAAATTTAATCTATGATATATAAGAAACAGAGAGAGAAAAAAATAAAGAAAGGAAAGAATTATCATCTAGACAGACACTTGATAACACCCAGACTCAAATCATGACAGCAGAAGAAACGGTGTGAATGACTTCATGCCCAGATGACCAACACTTGATAAAACTTTGGGGCAAGGAAACAGAAAAAAAAGGAGAGAGAGATGAATATGTTCTCAAACTGTGGACATTCACAATAATTAAAAACAGAATTGAATTTCACCTGACGAGTGTGGACCACTTTTTGTCTCTCGCCAGAAACTTTTTGTCTTGAATCAAATCAAGTTTAACTCATAATCTCGTAATATTATCATATATATATATATATATATATATATATATATATATATATATGGGGGTAATTTTTTCTTCACTTTTACTGACCATGTTGGAAGAAGTATGTGAATTCACTTGTTCTGTCTGTCTGAGCATATCATCTCCAAAAGCTCTCAATGAATTTCCATGCCATTTCGAGTAAAAATGGACCAAGGGCTTAGGAAGAATTGATCTAATTCAATAGATCGGATCCAAAGGTTTTAGTTATCTTATCTGCAGTGTAGCTATGTCTTTGCACAATATCTCCAAAAGTTCCCGATAAATTTCGATGAGATTTGGTGGAAGGGTAGGTCATGGTGTAAACAAACTGTATATGAACTGGTATCCCTTCCATTTCCAGTTGGTATGCAGTCTTAGTAGAGCTATGTCCTCGTGACTTGTGCCAAATATGTCATTTTTCAATATCTTTTGATGTGATAATTACATTTCTACGAATAGCGACTCGTGGAAAAACAAATAACAAGTCAACCAGGAAGAACTTTCTGAGGAAGTCGGCCGTTGAAGCCAAATTATCTACGCTTAGATAATTTTTATAATGTATGACAATGCCTCATCAAGATAATATCATAACTCACGCCTGAATAGATAAACGTTATGTGCTCTCCATTCTCAGGTATATTTTATTTACATCTAATACAAACACGTATATAAATGGTGCACAATTATTTAGATCGTTCAGATTAGATTTAAATACAGTAACAACTCGGTTAGCACCCTCGATACGTCCCTGCGAGATCTGTGGTAAACGAGAAAAAAAGGTCAACACAACATAACATAAATAGAGATTGTACCAGCAGTCATTTTAAAAAGAAATAATGTTGTTGAGCCTCAACAAGACAGAATGGATTAGTGCTGTTTATCTCGTCTGGTATTTACTTTCTGGGTCCTTGTGAAATAATACTAGGTGTCGATAAATATACAGTATCGGTCTTAAGTAAGCACATACCCACTATTGTTTTTTTAATAAAAAGATAATTCTATTCGAAACCAAAAATACCAGGATTTTATTATTTCTAATGGAGCACTATACAATGTAACGTATGTTATCAGGTATTATTTATCACCAAACTCCACAACACTGGAATAAAAGAAATATGATAATGCAGCAGCCAAAAAACAAGTGCATAGACCACACGAAAGAAGTGAGTGAAAGCAAAACGTTATCTTTCAATATATTGATGTAACTTAGAGCATTCTTGATCCTTTCGATGAAATATAACTCACCAGTGCTATTAGATCTGACACAATACTAGACCATGACATCTCCACCACCATGCTTATCTGTTGATATATCTATTTACAGCTGGTGAAATAATACTATATATATATATATATATATATATATTTATATATATATATATATATATATATATATATATATATATATATATATATATATATATAATTATATATATATATATAATTATATATATATTGTAGAAAGCTTTACAGCTTTAAACATTAAGATTCTTTTTGTGCCTCTTCAGTCACCTATTTCACAATATCTGTCAATGCAATTCATGTAATCTTCCAAAGTGTTTTCCCCCGTTTCCCTTATACTTTGTTATTATTGTACGATGTATAAATTGTCTTTTGTAGGGATCATCAATTGTTTTCCATGTAACCGTTTCGGTGATTTGGAGAACAAAACAGTTATATCAACATGGCACCCCAACAGTATTGATCAAACATCTCTTCCCTTTCTTATGATATAGTTTATGCCATACATGTAGTTCATCATTTTATATAGGGTTTTATACGTATTGTAAATTAATATCATTTATACGACATACCTATTTTTCAACGTTTTAGGACAGTGTACTATGGATCGTGAATTCTGAAAGTTTCAATACATTGAAAGAAAACTAGTTGTCTCCAATCACTTTTTTTGTATGGTATGTACTTATTCCTGGACGGTACTTATGCTCTTCCAATATGGAATGGAGCACTCTGGTGGATGAGGAATATATACGATGAATAAATATATCGCTTAAATTCAACCTCACTGTCCGTCCAGTTCCGTGGAGTAGAGGGATGATACCAGCATGTGGTTCTGAAGCTAAGGTTTTTAATCTTGCCTTGTGGTACTGGATGGGATAATGGATAGTCTATAGCCACACTGAAGAGTTGTAATACAACGAAACAGCTGTCTGTGGATGATACAATGATATATATATATATATATATATATATATATATATATATATATATAGTAGAATGTGGATTCGCTACACAAACTAGCTCAGGTTTCTGCCCTCTCAGGGCCTCATAAACATGAGCTAGTTTGTGTAGCGAATCCACATTCTACTATTTATTTCAAGCTCTACTCTAAAACAACTCAACTTCATGAGTAAAAAGTTTTGTATATCGAGCACTCTATGAAATAAATCCATTACATTTCAGAAGTGGCTTTACGTTATTGATGTATCATCATATTATGTTATACTGCTAGCCTGATTTTTACTACATGTGTGTGTGTGTGTGTGTGTGTGTGTGTGTGTGTGTGTGTGTGTGTGTGTGTGTGTGTGTAACAGAGTTTCAATGCTGCAGAATTTGGTATTAAATAATAAAATTAAAAAAAAGATCCGTTTTAATTTTATAATGTTCTACTACAAATAGTAAAAATCCTAGTATGTTTGGTTTAGAAGGAGGTTAACTTTTTATAAAAACAATGGTACGGATGTACTTATTTATGGGTGACACTGTACCTCAGATTGTAAATTATTGTGTATTTGTATGACTGTGTGTACGTGTTTATTCTCATATACCTGGCGTATTAACCGAACTGTACAGTAAACACTTACTTAGCAGACTTCCTATGATGCTCTCTTTATCATTATTTATTTTGGATATTTAACATTAAATTCATTAAGTATTCTTAAAAAACGATATATTGAATCAACGTAAATCAGGGTATTACTGTATTTTACGTTTGAAAAAAGGAGAAATAATTCTGAAAACCATTCTTGTAGTAAACGTGGTTACCTATATCGTAGTCCTGGCTGCATTTGGATTCTGGATCTGCTCCAAAATTGAACCAATTCTTCCTTACCCAATGGCTTACCCTTCCACAAAATGTCATTGAAATTCATGGAGAACTTTTGGAGATATTGAATGGACACAAAGTAATAATACAGGGGAAATTGTTATAAAAATAAAAGCCTCCAACACCCTGTTCCAGCCACGCCATCTTCGCTGCATGTTGGATATGGGCGATCTTGAAGGGCCTGATATTTGGGGAACTAACATCTGGCAAGAGAGTACAAGGGCGGTCCCAAGTTCGTCCTAAAGATACGTGCAAGAGAAACATGAAGACATTGAATGTGGACGTCGAGAGGCGGTGTTACATCATAAGTGATCGATGAAGGCTGGAACAATACTTGATACTGATCTTTGAATGTGTTCTAATACCAATTTCGGTGATCCCTACTTACAAGTGACCGAAATTCGTTTGGCTATAAAATGGCTGCCCAGAGTGTATATGGCTAAAAAGCGCTGCCCCGATTGTATATGGCTAAAAAGGGCTGCTCCGATTGTATATGGCTAAAAAGGGCTGCCCCGATTGTAAACTGTCCCACACACTCCACCGGCTTAATGTTTTAACATCAAATGAGCGAATGTGTGCAGTATGTGGAACATCCAATATAATATAAAAATTAATGTCTGTTTTTTCTTGAGTGGAATTTCCACACAAGCGCTCACTCGATGTTAAAAACGGCGCACAAAAATGATCTGTTTACAGCCATTTACAATCAGAGTAGTGATCTTATAGCCATTTTATAACAAACCAAAATTTGGTCACGTATAAGTAAGGATCCACCCCCTCCATTCCATATGGTTCTTGTTATTATTCAAATTTCAAAATTTTATCGGTGTCTTATTTCAGACAGTCGAGCTAATGAGCATCTCGAGCCAGACGTTGATTTGTCCTCCTTTTGGGGCATGACTGAAAACTTATATAAATTACTTTAAATATCCTTTTGATAGAATGGTATCTAGAAACAACAGTTAATCTATTTTCATTAAATACTTTTATTAAGTATTTGAGCACTATGTCTTCCAGTAATACCTTTGTAACTCCCCTCCTCCCAAGGGTTCACGCCCCCCCCCATGCAGAGAACCGATGGTCTGGATTTTTATTTTTATTTTTTTTCATTCTTTTTTATTTATATACATATATATACATCTCCCATAGGAATAGAGCACTCTGGTGGATGGAGGATTCCTGCATAAAATGAATATATCGCTCAAATTCAGCCTTACTGACCGTCCAGTTTCGTAGTCCAGAGATAGGATGTTGGCCTCAGGGTCTGAAGTGAAGTTATCAATCCTGCCTCGCGGTACTGGATGAGATAATGGGAAGTCTATAGACACACTGAAGAGATGTAATACATCGAAATAGCTGTCTGTGGATGACATAATATATATATATATATATATATATATATATATATATATATATATATATATATATATATATGTATATATATATATATATATATATATATATATATATATATATATATATATATATATTCGATTTGTCCTCCTTTTTGGATTTGACTGAAAACTTAGAGAGAACCGACATCTGGATTTTTAAATTTGTTTTTGTACATACATTTATATATTTATTTATTTGTCTCCCTCTCACTCCCACTTCTCTCTCTGTAAGCTTAACTGAAAGAGAAAGATGAAGGATACGACAGGAGGAAAGGAGATATTAAGAAAAACTGAAGCAATTTAGTCTAGGGCAGAGGTCTGCAAACTACGACCCACGAGTCAAATCCAGTCCCCAGTCTCATCTCACCTGACCCCCCCCACCTCGAGTACATGACGTTGCATACAAAAGTTTTTAATTTTTCCTTATCTTTTTTGGTTAGCAATGAATAAATAAATACATGATTTTTACTTATACTCAGCGGAAACATGTTCATATATTCGAAACTTTCAACACAGGTTTCTTCAGTTTTGAAATTGGTCTGGCTGACTTGCCATCAGGGTACAAGCAGCACCAGGGGATATATAATGCTAGAAATTCAAACATTTAATTCCTTATGCTTTTTGTTTGTTTTTAAATCCCCCATCCCAAATAGGTTTTTAATGAGGGTGCCAATTTGCAACGAAAGTTTATGCAAAATTGGACTCTTAATTTGTGACCGGCAGCATTCACGCGTGTTCTTAGAAAATTCGGACTCTTTCAGTGTCTCACAAGAGACGAGTGAAATAAGTCATTCATTGATCAGTTCTTTTTCCAATGTTTTAATTGATCATTCCAACACTGCATGCTGCCAAAAGTCGTTGAGCGCGTGACGGTTTCTATTGTGTGACTAAGCAGATCTGTTTGACATTTTCCTTTCAAGTGACCCTCTCTCTCTCTTTATATATATATATATATATATATATATATATATATATATATATATATATATATATATGAAAATGTCCCACATATAACTGTTGTTCATTACATAGGTAATTTCCATGACCTTCTGTGATCTATTGTTCAATTTATAATTTGACTCGGTCAATCAGACATTCAAAAACCGTTTCTAATACGGCCCGCCACCTAAAAGGCTTGCCGACCACTGGTCTAGGGATTCATTTGATTAAATTTACATCAAAAGAATAGAGAAATAAGGTTGTAAACCAGAGGACAGCAACTTCTTTTAATTTTTTTAGTGAACCACAAGGATATTGTTATATCATATCTTACATATAAAAAATTGCCCATGAGGCAAATAAATAGTCAAATATTTACACCACAAGTGAAGTAATCAAATAAAAATCTGCATAAATTGTATATATCTATTCATTCATACACTGGGTAAATACTGAAAATTCTATCGAAATCCAACGATTTATTAATTTTTAGTAGATTTTTCAAAAAATCTGAATGTATTGACTTATGTTGCGACTTGTCCAAAGTCCGTGGGCATGTCTATAGTAAACAAATTATACAATGTTCATGTCAGCAAAAATCAAACAAATCGTAACAGAAAAGGCTATCTATAAGCCATTAACTGTTCAATAGCCCGCATGAAATCTGAAAGTTTTTTCTAGGAAAGGTTTGGGCCCCACAGACAATACCTCAATGATCGTCTTATAGGATAGAGCCTGTCGGTTGCTGACCCCTGGAGTGAACTAGAGTGAGTATTTCACGGTATATATGATGGACTGCCATATAAGACACACCTCAGTTTTTGCAAGCATTTTGAGGGAAATCTTTTTTTAAAGAAACTGAGCTCCATAGTCCAAAACACTTCTGAGTTATTTTATTTTGCTCTCGTCCATTCAAATCTTCTGTTTATATCATTTGCAAAGCGCTGTAACGTTAATTTCCTGTGGATGCAGGTCCAGCTGCGCAAATGAAGTGCTGTGGACGAAAAATGCAACGAAATATATCAACACGTCAAGTGTCAAGACCAATGACGACCCAAATTATCATTCACACCCATTTAAATCACTCACCCACATAAACCAATTACCCACTCAAACCACTCTAACACTTGAACCACTAAACATTCCAAAGCGAACCCTTGAGAATTCAGGTTTGCGACCTTGAAACTTTATTGGCCACCCAGCACCCAAGGCCTTATTCTTGTTGCTACGCTACCCAAATTTCGCTGATCAGTCTGTGCAACCTAATTTTGCTGAGGGCCAACATAGATGCATTATCCAATGCAAAACGATGAAAAAGTCCCTTTGTTGCCCATGTAAACAGAAATCCAACCTTTCCTGTACCATAACCAAACGTCTTGATCTTATGATACTGAAACATCTTATATTTCATTACAAGTGTCTGGTTAAGGGATCAGAATTTGCTTGGCTAGGGCTAGCCCCTTCAAAAGGTGTTTCCGGTTTCATGGAAATCTTCAGGAGGTTTGAACTTGAAATAATGAGACGCCGTTCATATCTATTTATGATGTCGTTAATAACAAAAATCAAAACAAAAATATCGTCATTAATCTCAACGATAATCGAAACAGATTTCTTTTTTTAAATGCCGTCAAATCAATTATAATTTGATATAATATCGTTCTACAGAGGAATTCGACAGGAAACCCCCAATTCTCCCTCTGTGTGTGTGTGTGTCTCTCTCTCTCTCTCTCTCTCTCTCTCTCTGTGTCTGTCTCTGTCTCTCTCAATTCTGTTCCGAAACCTCATCGAAATGATGAGAGATGCACATTGCATCATCGAAACGGCTTCAAACTTGACACAGCAATTCCTGGTACACGGACCATCATATCTGGCGAATATCAACTTTGTACCATTATACCTAGTTGTCTAGTTATCTCGGCGAATTCACATACGCACAGAGATTTCTCAAACTATAGTAAGCATGGTCCCACATACTGTTAAACAAATACTTTCTTGATTACGGTTAAAAGCTGAATTTTATTTGATACTACGATTCGAACCTTAATTTGACGGCACATAAATATTGCATCATAACCGATTAATTTTAATTTTTGGACAACGACACTCGGTGCCAGATAATTGCAATGAGGGGCCCAAGGCTAGATATCAAATTAGAAATTGGCCCCTACCCGAGGGTGACGTAAAAATTATTTGGTGTTGCAGAAATATTTGAATTATGTAACTAGTATTAATTATTATGAAACCTTTGGATGCAGCCGGTGTTGCTAATCTAGCGGTTTTCGAGTTTGTTTCGGCAGCACAAAAATTCGACATTTAGTGCTATTTCCTGCCCATATTTACTGCTAATAGTTATAGCAATTTTAGCCAATTTTTAGCAATTTAAAATGGCCATGACGTGGCTAATATTGTTTTTAGCGGGTTCGGTCGTTTTTCCAGGTAACACTGGCTGCAGCCAGCACAGTCCATTTGTAAATCCGGTGCTGACAACACCTGTTGAGTCTCGTTGAACTTGATTGTGGCCATAACAAAAGAAAGTATAGTTTGCAAAGATGACGATTTACAGATATCGATATTATATAAATATATGTATACATTATTTACAGGGAGCACTCAGGGAACGCATACTTTTGCCGTTGTCAGGGGATGTAATTGTGTATGGCCCCGCCCTAAAATTCTATCACACAGACAGACAGACGGGGAGAACATTATCGGAAGACCTAGAATAGTGCAGTTTTGATTGGTGCGAGTTTTTACGTAGTGCGGTTATGGTATCACTGTACAAATAAATGAAATTAAGTATAAGTTGAAAAAAATACATTAAATGATAAGACCTTAAACAGTGAGGTTTTGAACAGTACGGATAATTTGGGAAATTAACAGCACTAATCAAGGTATACTTGTATTTACAATTCGACCTGATAGTTGGACTGGATGCATAACCTGACGAAAAGGGACAGAATTGATAATATTACTTGAATAGCTGAAAACAAGAAATTACAATGACTCGAGTCGAAAAGTGGATGAGTCCATAACCAAATGATGATAAAATCACTGGTGGACTTATGGTTGGTGTCAGCCCAACGGTAATTCATGGTGTCACTACCCTCCTTTTCTCTCCTCCCAGGATATCTAGAATGTTGGTGATTTTTTTACTGATACTATCCATTATTCATCATGAGTTTCCCATATTACTGAATATGATGCATGAACTTGAAAATCCATTGAGAACTTCTGGTGATATCGTGTGGACATTCAGGAGCGTATACCTAAATGTATGGAGAGAAAAAAACCCAGAAAAATATCTCTCAATCGGAAAATAATCCTTTTCTCTCACACCAAATCAAACCAACTCTTCCTGACCCCATTACCTAAACATCCTACAAAGTTTATTGAAATTCAATGAGCACTTTCAGAGATATTGTACAAAAAAAAAGAATTGCCAAGAAACTATACGAAGTTTTTTCAAGTATTCATACGGGTGTCACCTTACTAGGTATAATCATTTTATTTTACACAACAAATATCAATTTTTCAACATAACTTCTTTTCTTGTCAATGCACTTTATCCAACATTTCTACACACGAAGCTGGATTAAGACCACAATGGCCCCTTCACCACCCAAGATAAATAATGATAGTAAATTTATATGCATCATAGATTTTAAATAATTTGTTCAAGTAACGCAGATATTTTCTGATTGTAAAAAGAGAAAAAAAAAAAAATTAAACAAGAACCGAAAGTCCAATGAAACGTCTACCGTAAATTTCAAACTCCATTATTGCCTGATCATCACACTGTGAGTTGAAGATAATTTCAGATTAGAAGTGCCATATCAAGGGACAAATTTCTACCAAGTTTAAAGCGAATCTTACTCGAAACAGCAGAGAAAATCGATTTTAAAACACGAACTTGAAACGTCATTATTGCTTGATCACGTGACCCTGAGCAGAAAGTTTTTCATTGCAAGAAGCGTCTTATCAAAGGACACCTTTCTACCAAGTCTCAAGTAAATCAGATTCGAAAGAGCCGAGAAACAAAATTTCAAAGGTTTATAATTAGACAATGTAAAAAATATAGGAAATATGAAATAAATCACAAAGATAATGATTACAGTTATTTGCAAGCGTAATAATAAGTTGTCACATACTATACCCTAAAGGAAAGGTTTTTGCCTATGAGATAATATCTTTATTTGCCTGCTAACTGCGTAAAGCATTAATCTTATTCATGATTAATCTTTACTCCCAAGGGGATAGAGATATAGTTCTATATTACTATTCACTTGTGGGTTCCCCATTGTCTTGGACCCTACGCTGTGCTGTAGTTTGCGTATAAGCTAACCCGGTCTGGATCGCATAGATCAGACATTATAGTATGAAAATCCAGACATCAACTATTGGCCTAACGGATATGTCTCTAAAAAAAAATCCCACCAATAACCGTCTTCTGTTTACGAGTCATCCAGCCTTGAATCTAATCAGTCTCTATGAAGTGATTCAGTCACTATGCACCCCACCTTAATCATTGATCTGAAATTTCTATCACTGGCATGTCTCTTCTGTAACGGAGTCACTCCAATTAGAAACAGTCAACCAGAACTGTCAATAAAATTGTCAACATTGGTCTTAGCATTTTCTTCTAAGCAGGTCCGACTGGCTGGCTGGCTGGCTGGCTGGTTATGTGTCACGCGTAAAGGCCGCGTCAATAGAGCTAGAGCACTGCAATTTTAAACATGTTCTCTTCATTATGTGTAAGAAAAACGTCTTTTAATTTTTTTCAAATTCACCGACTAAATGGGTTTGTTAATGGGGGTTCAATTTGCAATCTAAATCAATGCTAAATTGATCCCTTACTTTGTGACCACTTTGTTTTCTTTTTAAATTCAGCCTTTTTTTATTACTGAATAAACAAAAAGCAAGAGAGTTATTCGTTGATCACCCCTTTTTTCCAATTTTTAATTAATTAACCACTATAAATACGACATACTGCCAAAAGACATAGGTCACATTACGGTTTCTATTGAGTGACTAACCAGACCTGTATTGATCCGAGTCTCACCTGGTAATTCTTTAATCGCTCACACGTGTTACGTTCCTTCTTTGGAGTGGTTGCAAACCCCACGGCTGGTGCTACCTACTAGGCCGAACTAGGCAGCCGCCGAGGGCGCAGACCTCTGGGGGGCGCAGTACTGATCTTCCAAAAGAAGAAAAAAATTAAAAGAAGATCAAGTAACCGGGGACGCAAATTTCAAACCTCGCCCAGGGTGCATATAAGCTTCACACCGGTCCCGATCCCGCTCATAAGCAAATCAAATGGTTAAGAAACGTGGCTATCGGAGGCAATTGGAATGCAAAATGAAGAATGATATACTGGATTTTACAAGTATGATATTAAGAGAAAGGTTTGGTTTTTGTTTGGTTTAACAGAAATTTACCTGATCCTATCGAAGTTATCATATTTTAAACTAGCATATACCCGTAAAAAATAACGGTGATGTTTTTAAATGGATCGGCTCTAAGGAGCCCAAAGCTATTTTATTGGGTGATTCATTTTGAATAATTCAAGTATCTTAATTTCAAGTATAAGTCTCAACTCAACTCGAACTATTTAAATACGTGTTCAGACATAAAGTCTCAAGAGTTTCTATGTACGTAATCTTCATTGTTATATCACAACAGATGATCTCATATTTTTACTACATGTCAGTTGTTTCATCTGCTGACATGAGCATCCTCTTGAGGTTGCAAAAGGAATCAGGCCTTCTCACCGAGGTCGAGTTAGTTTGAAATTTGGAAGGGGTCACTATGAACGGTGACAGCTTAGAACCAGTCACAGTTTCGTCACTCTCTGGTCCCTTACCTGACAACCAACATTCAGATATATCGTTTGTGCCTTCCCCCTAATATATTCATTTGTCCCTCCCTGGATAAGTGGCAGTGGACGCCCATGTTAGCTATGTTATTCTATTTCTCATGGACCGATCCGTCATGAAGTGTCAGGTTATAACAGGAATCGGACAGGACAACAATACAACCAATTATACGATTAATCATACTAATTTGCATATATTGGCTTTCATATTGATGGACAAAGAAAGTTTTTTTAAAGAGAATGAGTAAGTGAACTAAAAAAAAACACTGTCTATTTTAACTTTTTGTTTGAATCATAGTGATGTAATCCTTCCTGAAAGAAAAGTATACAACCAATGCATTCTCTCAATGGTCACTTATGGAGCTAAAACATGGAACCTAACCAAGAGACAGGCCTACAAACTGACAGGCATGCAAAGCGCGCATGAGAGAATCATGCTCAACCTTACATAGAGAGATCACAAGACAGCACAGTATATGAGGAAGAAAATGGGACTCAGAGATATCATAGAATCTATTACAAAAACTCAAATGGCAATGGGCAGGCTATGTTGCAAGAATGGCAGACAACCGATGGACATCACGACTCACAACATGGATCCCCAGAGATCACATAAGAAACCAAGGACGACAGAAAACAAGATGGAGAGATGAACTAGACAAATTCAGGAAATACTGGCTCCGTGACGCCCATGATAGAGAATTGTGACGAATCCTGGGGAAGGTCTATGTCCAACGACGGACGTTAAAAGACTGATGATGATGATGATGATGATGATGATGATGATGATGATGATGATGATGATGATGATATCCTTTCCTTCTTCTATTTCCTCTTTTAAAAGAATGCCATTTTCAACATACAAGGCTGTTTGTTCCTGCAATTACTCTACAGAACATGTTGCCACGCTCGTGATGCCATCGACACATGGTTCGTCGTGACTTTGGGAAGTTTTTGAACCATTCCGACGGATGAATCCCAATGCTTTGGGACCAACCAAATATTCTTATGTGAAAAAAAATAGTATCGTGATAAATAGAAAAAAAAAGAAAAGATTTTCAATTTAAAAAATAAATTCAAGAACCATAAGTTCAACGATGCATCCACCATCAGTAGTAGCTAGAGGAGGTCGGCGACGAAGAGCAAGTAGTCTTTCTTTTAGTCAATTGATTCTTATACATGTAAAATATTGCGATATGAAAATATTCTGCAAGTATTATTTTCAATAAAATCGGAAATGGTCATTTTTTTGGCGTTTTTTTTTTTTTGCCATTTTTGGCTTGTAGACTGACCTTGGATAGTCTATCATGACATCATTAGTAGCTGATGAAAACCATTGATCAGAATAGATGTCACACCTTTTAATGGAGTCACGCATTTCAATGTGATCATATCTTTTAATGACATCACACCACAGCCTCCCTTCCAACATAACTGGGACCGACCGACTTATATAGCATCTTATAGAGATGTGTGGACATATCTGAAGATTGAAATGATGGTTGATAAATGTCACTGTTCAAACATTAGTTTTTTTTACTTCCTCTCCATTGGGTTCTCTTCCTTCAAGAAGGAATAAAATGGTATTGGAAGTTCGACTCTGTAGGATAAAGAATGTTCCAAATTTCAAATCACAGAAGCCCCACAAATGGATCACCCGATCTACCAGCCAAGGGTTTCAGATTCTTCCCTCTTCGCTTGGTCTGTATGCATGCATGTGTGTGTGTGTGTGTGTGTGTGTGTGTGTGTCCGGGCGCGCCTGGTCACATTTTGGGGGCTACAACCTAAAACAATTTGCATGAGTACATCACTGGGGACCATTTAAAAACTTTATTTTTTGTTTGTCTCCTTACGAAGAAGGGCTTTTAGGAATCTCTCAAGTCATTTTGGTCCAACAATGCCCAAATCTTATTCCGCTATTTTTGGGGGCAATTTTAGATAATTTTTCTAGATAATTAGCTCTGCTACACATGTGGGCAACGATGATTCATTTATGGGAGCTACGGATATGTTTTTGAATTCTAAATTTACTTACAATCAAATCAGGAAAATCAACTGCATATAAGTAGGTTAATTAATAAGTCTTTTGCCTATTGACGGAAAAAAAACATCTATTTCTCACAACGAATATTCATTTTTCGATATAATCTCCTTCCTTGTCAATGCACCCGACCCAACGCTTCTCTGTGTCAGTCTGTGGTCATATATCCACCTCATATAATGGTACATGTTTTTGAATAGTTTTATACATAAAAAGACAAGTGTCTTTTATAATTCCCATTATTTCCAAGTGTATCATTTTAGGGATGAATATTTTTAATGATATAACTTTTACTCTTTGAATAATGCGTTGTTATTCCCTGATATTACCTGACACATATTGATACAATTAGTTTTCATGCATGAGCAAACTCCCTATTTAGTTTGCCCTTGTAAGCAGCACCGATCATGAATGGGGTCTGCAACCGCTCTAAGGATGGGGGACGTAACACGTGTGAGTGGGTACGTAACACGTGTAACATAGGATTGACTTCGTCTCAGAAGAGACATACTAGTGATAGCAGCTTCTGATCGTACAATGGGCTGACTCTCGTGTCTGCATACGTTTGTGTACGTACTAAGTCTCTTTTCTGCAAATACAGTTTCTAATGATGTTCTGTCCGAGACATCATATAATCTATTGCAAAAACTTGAGTGGCAATGGGCTGGTTATGTTGCAAGAATGGCAGACAACCGATGGACATCTGGACTCACAACATGGATTCCTACAGATCACATGCGAAACCGAGGTGGACAGAATACAAGATGAAGAGACGAACTAGACAAATTCAGAAAGTACTGGCCTCCACGATAGAAAGATGTGGCGAATCCTGGGGGATGATGATGATGATGATGATGATGATGATGATGATGATGATTCATATTAATGATGAAACGATTTTAAATGTTTCTAAGTGCTGTGGTAACAAAGCCACAACAGGGTCGGACCAAGACTTTATGGAGCCCTAAGCAGAACTTGAGTTGTTGAGCCCCACTGTCTGTTGAGGCCCCCGCCGTCCCTTTGAGCACTGTTGGCTACGGGGCCCTAAATAGTCGCTTAGTTCGATCATACCTCGGACCAGTGGTTGACCAGGCGGAGGGCGACCCGCCCCGGGTGACACAATCGGAATGAGTAACACTAAGAAGAACCCCTGAAGATTTTCCATATCGTTCCTTGGTGGTCCGTTTTTCTAATGAAGCAACTGCTTGTCCACACAATATCTCCGAAAGTACTGTATGGATTTCAATTAAATTTTGTGAATGGTATAAGGGAGATTTGGGGGCATATCTAGGAATGATTTCTGATTGAGGGATATTTTTTCCCCTTTTTTTTCCATTCGACCCACTTATGTTCCCACGATATCTCCAAATTAGGTTTATGACATTATATTCAATAATATGGGAGAATTGTAATGAATGATGAGTAGTATTAGTACGAAAAGATCACCAAAATACTAGATATCCTGGGAAATGAGCAAGTTCTGGAAGGAGGGGAATGACAACATGAGTTACCGCTCCGGGTGACACCAACCATGTACCCGCCACTTCCCCGGACCGGCTCTGAATCACAATGCACAATTTATGCATTGTCCAAGTTCTTAAATAAGAATACTATACATGGTATGATTGTAATATATATATATATATATATATATATATATATATATATAGAGAGAGAGAGAGAGAGAGAGAGAGAGAGAGGGGGGTATTTTATGTCCATATATGTCTTTTCGAAGAGTTAATTTTTAATGTAAAGTCTGGTTAGTTACTCAATAAAAACCGTCACGTGGCCTGCAGGCTGTGATGGGGGTGATCAATCAAAAAACTAGAAAGAGGGGTGATCAACGAATACGTTACGCCTCTTGCTTTTTGTTGTATCACTAAAATGATTAAATTTTCAAAAAACAAAAAAACAAAAACAAGCGTGGATGCAGCCGTACACAAAATACAAGACCAATACATCATAAACTTATATTGTAAACTGATACACCTGCAGAAAATATTTTAGGGGGAGGTGAAAATGTTTTCTTGGGTATAATTAGTAAATATTTGAATTTTCAGCTCTCTATTCCCATACGCGCCACACATACATACATAGCTAGTCAGCCAGAAAACTGAAGAAACCTATGTGGACAATTTCGGAAACAGTTTTAAGAGACGATTATGGGAACAAGGTTCAGGTGAACCTCACCTTTACGAACTAACTTGTTCCGAATGGTTCTTCGTAAAACGGGATTTCGTAAAATGAAGCATAACTATTCATAGAAAACAATGCGTCCTCCACCGACAGACACTTATATATGAACTTGTAACAGCGCTAATCTCTTCTGAAAAAAACTTTCTACTGTGTTCAAATTGGACAAAAATAAGATTTTATGTAATTCCCATCAAGATTAAGATTTTATTTTAACGTCCGCAAAGCAAGAGTTTGTAAAATGAGGTATTTCATAGAAAATGCAGTATTTTATGGAAAACAATGCTTCTTCTACCGACAGACATTTACCAATGAACTTGTATCAGCGTTATTCTCTTTTGAAAAGAACTTTTTACTTTGTTCAAATTGGACAAAAATTAGATTTTACATAGTTTCTATCAAGATTAAAATGTTATTTTAACGTCCGTAAAGTAGGAGTTCGTAAAATGAGGAATTTCATAGAAAACAATGCGTCCTCTACCAACGGACACTTATATATGAACTTGTAACAGTGTTATTCTCTTCTGAAAAAAACTTCTTACTTTGTCCGATTTGAATTAAAATTGGATTAAATGTAATTTCCATCAAGATCAAAATTTTATTTTAACGTCTGTAAAGTAGTTTATAAAATGAGGTATTTCATAGAAAATGCGGTATTTCATAGAAAACAATGCTTCCTCTACCGACAGACATTTACATATGAACTTGTAACAATGCTAATCTCTTCCGAAAAGAACTTTTTACTTTGTTTTACTTTGGACAAAAATGAGATTTTATATAATTTCCATCAAGATTAAAATTTTATTTTAACGTCCGTAAAGTAGGAGCTTGTAAAATGCGGTATTTCATAGAAAACAATGCTTCCTCTACCGACAGACATTTACATACAGCAGTGCTATTCACATAAGGATTTTTTTTTTTACTGTGTCCGAATCGAGCATAAAATAGATTTCGTGCAATTTCCATCAAGATTAAAATGTTATTTTTACGTTCGTAAAATACGGTAAACCTTCATAAGGATTCATAAGGAAGGCTGTAGAACGAGAATTTATGCTCAATGATTACAGAGTGGTCCCTCAGGAATGAGCGAAGTGAACCCGTACAGCTCGGGGCTCCGGGCACTGTAAGCTCCCGTGGTTAATTTCTTTTAAAATACGGCCAATTTCGGGTCCGTTCAGAGACATACAAAAACCTGGAAATTGTGAAGACGATATACGCTATAGACTCCCATAAAAATCTATATTCAACTATGTATGTTGATATGTTTGATACTGTGTAAGGATGTGTACGTTCGTGTGTGTGCGTTGCGTGTAAACTCATGTCAGTAAAAAAAGATTGAGAAAGCTAGATTTGCACTTACCTGAATAGCGTGAAGTTTTTAACTGAAATATTTTCCCACTTGAAATCCCAAGAGGCGAAAAGCGTAAAAAACCACGAAGCTGTATCTAACTTCCTCAAAATGAGCCGAGACTATAAATAATTAGTTGAATGAATCACAAAGGAGATTTTCTTTCTGCTTATGATTTTCCATAGGTTTTGTTGTCTCCGAAGACGGGCAAGTAAAAGCAAAAACCTGGATAGACAGTCTTTTAGTTGTGCTTAAAGTTGTTTCAATATTGGCAGTGATAGAAGTTATGGAGTATCTTTTTGTCGATTCGATCGGAGTCCCGGGCGGAGGTGCGGTAGTGGTGGCGATTGGGAGGGTGGGTGGTTGATGATTTTATGGTTTTTTTGTTTGTTTGTTTTTTTTCTTTTTCTTTTTGTTGTTGTATTTAAAACAAGCTCAAAGGCGAAACAGGTGGGGGAAAAA